>CAUJRU010000213.1:930366-1058371 GCA_963277665.1 Viscum album
ATAATAGATTTAATGGCCACTTGAAACACTACCAATCAGCCACTCAAACGCCATAACTAGGTTAATTCATAATTACTATATCCATTTTCCCATATTATTTCATTAAATATTAATTACAATTTAACCACCATAATTCATTGATTTGATATATTTAACAAATTTTGCATCATGTTCTAATCCACGAGGGGCCATAACACCTAAGGAACCAAAATATGGTTCCCATATAATCCATACCATATTAAATTCATTATTAATAATTAAATCAAAACATGTTTCTCATTTGAAATTAACTATCATAAAAGAAAGTATATATTTCACAACACATATCACAACATCATGTAACAAGTAATTCATCCAGAATGGAATGACATATTTCATGGAATGTCATTATAACATGTTTTAATATAATACGGGAGATGAAGCACCTAATATCATTATTTTTAAACAAAATTGAAATAAAATAATATAAATAAAAACTACATAAATCAAGTGCATCATCCAAATTATTGAATCAAATCAATTCTAATTGTCATAATCTAGAAAATACTTTTTAATTTGAGGAAATTTGGATTTTCCATGCATGTGGGATTGGGGAGCCATGCTATTGTACATTACCAAATCCATATTACTTCTTATCAAATTCCATTGTCATCATATAGAAAAAAATACAAGAAAATAATCCTTATGATACCACTTTATATCATCCAAAACACGGATGGCACTCAATTGTACCTGGAGCCAACTAGGCTATATGGTCTCAAGTGCATATCCCCAAATACCAAAGTATTCAAACAAACAAGGAGGGCCTAAGTGTGTCAATGGGGAGACTGTGCACACATCACCTGAGAGTAGTAGTCTGGAATAAAAAAAGGTAAAAGTATAAGAAGATGTAAATCTTATAGACAAACGATACATAGTATGAATATATAAAAATATCAAAAGGAAGCTGAGATAAAATGATGATGATGAAAAATTTCATATGTCATCAATAATTCATCCAAAAAATGTTTACATGGTAGTCATACATTATGTGGAAAAAAATCAAAAAAAGGTAAAAATATCCCAACTAGCATTATGTGCCACAACTCTGCCACATCCTCCCCAACTCTTATGAAATCATCATGTACCAAAGTTAGGGTATTTTCCCTTATCCATATCTATAATCATATAGTATGTTTGGGTCCCCAAAGGTGGCAAAAATAATTTATGAGACTATATTATTATTGGAAACCACCCTTGGTGTATTCCAATTAGTCAAGGAATATTTATCACGATAGTGTGTATGTAGATATAATAATAAAAAATGTAATTACTCAAATTCAAACATCATATATTTCCAGGTTATCATTTTATAAACATTTCATTTATTCAATTTCCATAAAATAATAAGTATATGATTTAATAGGAAATCATGTGTTATTTATAACATGAGAATTTGACAATTCAACCCCATTCAATTTATATTCCTCGAGATCTAGTTCAATCCCGAAATCCATAGTGTAGTCATCAGCACAAAAAATGCATATGAATACCATCAAAAAGTATATGTTCAGAATAAAAAAATATTATGATTTGGTGTGGAATACATGTCAAATGAATCATTTAATTAATTAATAATTTTAGAACATGATACCATCCTTGACATTTCAATGTTCAAATTCATGTAATGCTCTATGTGTATATATATATCAATATCCTAGGATCTCATCCATAGAGAACCTCTCATTATCCCATGTATCATTCTATGAGCAATATAAACTAATATTCTATGAGAATGTCCATGGATAACCTCCCATGAATCCATATATTTCATTGGTGTGGTATAATGTCTCATAAAATCGATTCTACCCTGTGGGGTCCACTAAGGGAGCCCAGTATCACCCATGGAAATATGACCAATTCTTTTTTGAGTTTTTCCATGGAATTCTCATATGAATCCATGTATCACTCAAAATGTAAGAATCAATCCTATGAGTTTGTCCTTGGAATTCTATATGAGGAATCTAAGTATCAATCGAAATAAAATAATAAAGTCATGGATTCCATCCATTGCAGACCTATAGAGGGTCCCAGTATTACTCAAGCATAATCATAGTCCGGGAAAATTAATTCCATTAGTGGAATTATAACATGATTCCATATATCACCCAAGGAATAAATGTAAATAACCAATAGATTCATTCCATGGAATTATAATATGAATCCATGTTTCTCTCATGGATAATAATAATTTAACCATATCTAAAAATTTAATCAATTTGAATTAACTATGTTAATGTCAAAACCAATATCATCCATATCATACTCACCCCAAAAAGTGACTCATGCATTGCCCATCCTTTTATGGATTATAATTTTAGTTACAAACATTACAAATTTATTTTACAAAAGAATTTCAAGATTAATAAGATATTAAATGGCATAGTTTTTATCTATCTCACATGGTAAAATCAATAATTTGTAAATTCATGATTAGCCAAAAAAATTTATAAAAAGATTTTAGAATAAAATGTTTAACTTTATCTACTATTTGATCAGGAAATAGGGTGTGAAATTGGTTTTTCTTTCCACATTACCATTTTCACTTTTACTTGATAACTAATAATGGGTCCCAAATCCATATATAGGTACATACCAACATTCAAAATTTCAGTGGTCATCTGGGTTTTCATGACCAACAACTCTGAGAAAATAACATTGGAAAAAATAATTGGAGGATAGGCTCACCACAACTTTTTGGAGGGGAATTATTCCCTATTACAGGAATCTAAGATAGATTTAATATATTCTCATGAATCTCTTACTAATATAGATGTGGGGCTGGTTACCTAAAAAAACATTCTGGGTTCATTACATTACCACATGTAATAGACTAGGATTCTTTAGTGAATCTATCTATGTGTATCTGATGTTCTTCATCCCTATTCGGTAATAAGAAGTTTCTTATAAACTTAAACCATATAAAAATATAATTCTGAATATGATCCTATATGAGGAGTTGATTAATATTATGAGGATGGTATTTAGGCATTATGAGGTGTTATACTTATCTTGTTTATTGCAGGAATCAAACCCCACCTAGCTCGTTTAACCCATGTAGTTTAACAACACACGTATGTACTTATATGGGTGGTCTAGCACAGCCTCAATATCATATCACTGAGGGAGTTCCTATGTATCCTAATTATAGTGAGAATCATTGTTTTTGTAGTTCATTACTTCAGGACTTCTATATTGGTTAAACTCATGTCATTATAGAGACTCGAGGGAAATATGACATGATTAACGCAACTCCCTATGCTCACATGATCCTTTCTCAATCTGGGAAAAAATGGATTGAAAATTAAAAATATCATTACACTGAGTAATGTATATAGTATTTTGGATCTCCATGACAAATCATTATAGAGCTTAAACCCCAGATAAAGGTCTTCTAGGTATCCTGGGTATGGCAGGAATCAAATTCGTTATAGTAACATTTATGTCGATACTTACATAGTAGGGTTTTCCTAGATGTAGGAGGTGTATGATTCCAGTGAGGTGTTAATTGCATACCCCTATGCCCACATGATCTATGCTCATGGTGAGAAACAAAGGGGAGTAGATGATACGCCTCATGGAAATGGGTATAGCACTTTTATATATGAATAGTCCTTAGGTTGTCTGGAAAAGAGCATGGAACTTACGAAGGAGTCCTACCTATCCTTGTTATGGAGGGAATCAGTGTTTTTTTATTTCATATATATCGAGTCCTATCCAGTGAGGTTTCCCTATACCATTTTTGGGGTCTCTAGAGAAAATTGTTTGACCATTTGAAATCCGTAATCCATTGTGAACCATGATCATTTGTGAGACAAATGGGAAAGAAATTAATCAATGTAATTGCTTTGGACAAGGGACACATATTCATGTCCTACCATGGAAGGTCAATATGTGGATAATTTTTAAAAGGGTTGTTTCATATGTATCCTGAATATGGAATTAATCAAAGTCATCATCGTTCCCTTTATTTTGGGGGTTTACATATAGAGGTTAACATATTGATTTTCACTTACATACCAAGGACATAAAAAAATTTCAAATACTATGATTCCCTACTAATCGATTATTCATGTATGGAAGGCATCATGAAACCTATTTGGCACATCCATGGATCAATGGCGTGGCCTATCATGAAACCTACGGAGGGTTTCACAAGAGACATTGTGGAATAGTCCTATAGGTGTTTAATTTCTTAGATGATAACTCTGGGAGACAACGCGCGACCTGACCGACAACTCCAGAGGGCATTGCGAGTATCTGTGTATGTGAATTGAGGGTGTTTTGGGGGTTGGTTTTCATTAACATATGCATTTTTGGGACTTGGATGATGTAAATAGGCATCATCATATTAGTTATGCGATGTTTTTGAAGGATGTCACATGTATAAGGTGATCGACCTAGAGGGTTTATGAGACCACATTGGTGCCCTAGAGGGGACTATTTGACCTGTTTTGACATGTATGGAGTACTCTGCATATCCCAGATGTCGTGTTGAATGAGTTTCGTAATATCCATGCGACATTCATTGGTGTTTTTGTGTTCCCTTGGATGATTCATGTAACGACCCGAAATTTTGAATAAATCTTGTTTCCTAATTTTGTGTGTCATTTTATTTTTCATACTAAACAAAACTATTTCATTTGATAACATGCGTATAATTTATATGAGACTATTAGGCTTTGACTATTATATGTCTATTAGTCAGTATGACTGTTGAAAACTGAATGTTGGGGCTTTTGTCTCCAAATACAACTGATCTTGGTTAATTAATATAGAGAGAAGATTTGATGGCCACACCCAGTAGTCTTGGACCGACTGAAGCCCATTTAACAGAACTTGGGAAGGAGGTAGCACCACTGGGCTTTTCTCTGGACCAAACCCAAGCCGAACATAGTCGTGTCAAGCTAGAATGAAATCTCCTTCACGAGATGTTCAAACTGATAGAAATTACTACTCGTGCGATGTTGGCTGAGACTTCCTCGAATTCACTCACCTTAACACACCTTACACTTAGTTCCTATGCTGGTGTGATATGGGGCTATGTAAAGAGACTGTAACTGTATTGTGAAATCCTTTGTTTTAAATAAAAAATTTTGATTTCTTCTTATGATGAAGTTTATTAATTTTCAAATTTCTAGATAAATATAGTATGCATATTTTTGGTGAATTTTAGAGAAAGGATATTTTAAAAAAATGTTCATGTATACCTTAAATAATTTAAAATGTGTAATGATTTTCAAAAAATGGTCTTCTATAATTATGTTCAGTATGAAATTTAGAATCTAATAAGATCAAAATAATTTTTGATGAATAGTAAATTATGAATGGTGATTTTATTCTTAGGATTAGTAATTTTACCAAAGGGATTAGTAATCTCACTTAAATAAAGCATTAATATAATCTAGGCACCTTGATTAAGTAATGTGATTCAATAAAATGGTAAAATAACGGTTTTATAAATTATTAGTAAAGTATTAGTATTTTCGGGTGAATAGTGTATTTTAATTAAAAATTTAATTAAAAATATTTAGAAAATAATTTTTATAAAATGGATTTCATTTTTGAACTCAGAGCATCGATATTATGGTAAGGTAATTTTTGGGGATTTTTCTGAAAAAAATGAATTTTCGATTAATAGTGTATTTATTTAAAAATTATATTAAAATTATTTAGAAAACTATTTTTATAAAATTTAGTTCATTTTTGAAATCAGAGCATCGATATTTGTTTAAGGTGAAATTTTGGGATTTTTCTGAGAAAGTTGAATTTTCGATGAATAGTGAAAATTTAGTTTTTAAGTTATGGGTGTTTAATGACATCAGTAAATGATGTATTAAGTATGTTATCAATATGGTAGACTTATGAATAGTAAGATAAGGTATGAGGTGTCCCAAGTGGCCAATACCATGGGAAAATACCATGGGCAAGCCCATGGTTTTGCGAAAACAACTAATGAGGTGTCCCTTGGCCATTAATGTCGCCCATGGTTTTGCCAAAACCACTAATGAGGTGTCCCTTGGCCATTAATGCCTTGTCCCCTCAATTTACCTATAAATACCAAGCCATCCCCTCATCCATTCGACTCCCAACTCTCCGCCAATGAAGCTCTGGTCTCATTACCTCTCAAGGAGTCCTCCCAAGGTGCCCCCAAGCCCTGAAGGTCCAAACCTTTGAGTTTTAAGAGTTACGTTTTAATGTAAGGGATCCACCTCTCTCTTTCCTTTTAAGTAATCTCTTTTATGTAATTTATTTTATGCTCCATGTTCTTATGTTGGAGGATGTTCTTTTATATTAATCTTGCATCCATTTTCATTTTAATATTATGGGAGACCCCCTCTTTCTCTCATCAATTCGTTTTAAGAATGTTTAAGTGGCGCCGTTATGCTGCCGAATTTTTAAGGGATTCTTTCACCTTTCTCATTTTTCAAAGTTGTACTTTCATTTCAAGTATTTCAAGTTACTTTTTATTATGTTGGGGTATTATCTCTATATGTATCATACTTATCTTCTATGTTCATATGATGAGAGACCCTATTTGATCTCTTCAATTCAATTTGTTTAATTTTAAGTGACGTCATTAGGCTGCCGAATTTTCATAAGAGAAATCTAATTTTTGTCTTCCTTCCATGTTTTTCATTTCAAATGGTATTTCCTTAAAATTTAACTACCATTTTCTTACTCCATTATATTATGTTCCCCTGCTATTTTATGGATCATTTATGAGTGGGTGACCCATGTACCCTCCTTTTCAATGTTTTCTAAAACCTCGTAACATAGCCATTATGCTGCAGAATTTCCGTCTCAAAATGTCTCTCTCTTTTTCGTAAGTTATTTTATTTTATTAAGTTAATACTCAAAGCTCTTTATTCTATATGGGTATTCACATATATAACAAGTGGTTCTATTTTAAATTATGGTATTTACATACTGGAGACCACCTTCCTTTTCTTTGGGTTTTAATGTTACACAAAGATCATGTCTTTAAAGCAGTTTTTAAAACATTATGATTATGAAATGAAACTCAATTCTTTGATGATATATGGGTTGTTTATGAAATTATTGATGATGATATATGTGTCTCACATGATGATAATGACAAATTTAAGGGTTCTCCCTGATAGCGATCCAATGCATTGGGTAAAGACTTAATCTCGAGAGATGACCATTTAGAATGATACCTTGGTGAATAACCTTGGTAATTTTTATTGACACCTTGGGGATGGACCTTGGTGAAACGGAAATGATTGTATTTTTTAAATGCTGAAGCCACATCTTCATGTTATGAAAAACGTTATTTTTATTATGATATGCCTCATGATTTATTTATCATTCCTTAAAGTTATTTTTCATGACATTGTTGATGTATCTCAAGTTCGCATGTTAAATGTTTCCCCTTGTTTCCGTTACTGGGCCTTCTCATCACCCTTTCTTTTGATGTATGTACCCAGGTTATGAGATGCAGTAATTAAACTAGGATGAACATAAAGAGAAGCCTTTAAAGTGTTTAAGAAGATTTTTTTTCATTTATTATGTTCTTGGTTTCCAAGGCACTAAACCTTAAAGATCCTCAATTTTGTATATTGTAATGAAAGTTTATGTGACAAAATGGCGGGATACCATAGTTGGTATCAAAGGATGGTTTAGTTATTTGTGGAAATTAGGATATTAAAGCTTTAGGAATAACCCTATAGAAAAGTTTAAATAAAGGAAATCTTCCTGGTATTTTCGTGAGTATTGAGTAAGGGGTTTCCAAGAAAATACATCCCTGTCTGGATACAAGCAGATAGAGGAGGCTATGGCACAGATGTACATAGGGAAAAAACCCTAAAACACCGCCTTGAGCTAGAATTGAACGGGAACTGGAACATGACAATGGTCCTTGCTGTACTCTTGGTTACGACACTCCCGAGGGATATGCTTCGGTAAATTTATATGCTTTGTATGAACCATTATTAAAGGAACAAAGATAAAATAAAATAAATATTCACATAAGAATATGTGATCATGGATAACCTAGTTTGGAACCTAGGGGATCACAAGTTAGTGTATAGTTTTCTTATACAAGTTATCCTTCTATTTCTTATGTTCCTTTTCATGATTATTGGCTATATATTTAAGCCCCTAATTGTACATTCTTTTCTTAGTTAATGGAGGTAAATGTAATAACTTGTCCCAACAACCAATGTGATAGGAAATGTGATGATTTCCGTATTAATATGATAGAGACGATTAGGGTATTAAAAGATGAATATTATTTTGGAAGACGTTCTCTATTTTGGGAACCCTATTTGATCGAGGTAAATAGATTACTATGGTATTTTTTTTAGTAGTAAAGGTTGAATTATATTTTAAAGAATCAATGAATTTAAGGTGGACTTATAATAATTTAGGTTACTTATAGAAATGATTAACCTGTCTTGGGGTAAATATGTTTAGGTTAGTTAATTTTGTTATAAGATGTTAGGATTGGTTGATGTTGTTTGGAGATGAATGATAATGTTTTCCTTGGAAGACTATGTTATCAAATCATTCTTATATTTGAATTTCAATCTTAGTTTGGTTTATTTCGAGGATTTTTAAGGACAGTTATTTACAGAATGGTCTATGATGAACTCTGGGTAGTACCGTGGAACTTTGAAGATTTAAAAGTAGTTTCCATTCCTATGGGATTATTTATTTTTGAAGAGTTATTTTATCTTAACCTTTCTGTTTTTGGGAAAATGTTTAAAGATAGAAGAAATTGATAGTTAATATTTTGTGGATTTCATGACTCTCAAGAAGATGATACTTGTGGTTTGATGAGACCAAGTGTTTTTGAATGCTCATCGTTTGGAGAAAAGATTATTTTTGGTAGAAACTTATTAAAGGATGAAACTATACTTGAAGGTAGGTATATTTCCTTATGTTTTTATTCTATGTAGTAAATGAATTCCTAAAGACTATGAAAAGAAACGTAAAACAAAAATGTTGTCTGTTAACTTTTCCTACTGGGTAATCAAAGACCATGTATACAAATCATAAGTTTTTGATTTTCTTATTGTTAACTTTAATCTAATCATGTTTTCTATCACTCTCCCTCAAAACTTGACCGTTTGTTTTTTCTTCCATGTCCATGTTTTCCTACATGGAATCCTAGTATGGGTTAACTCGGGTGGCCTTTGTACTTCCTTTTCTTTCTCTTAATGTAATAGTGTTACTAACTCTTATTCCGATGTGGGAATTTCAATGGAATTTCAAAACCCAATTATAAAAATTGTGAGGACACAATTTCTTAAGGGGGGGAAGATTGTAACGACACAAAATTTTGAATAAATCTTGTTTCCTAATTTTGTGTGTTATTTTATTTTTCATACTAAACAAAACTGTTTCATTTGATAACATGAGTATAATTAAAATGAGACTATTGGGTTTTGACTATTATATGACCGTTAGTCAGTATGAAAGTTGAAAACTGAATGTTGCACCTTTTCTATCTAAATACATGTGATCTTGGTTAATTAATATAGAAAGAAGATTTGATGGCCTCACCCAGTAGTCTTGGACCGATCGAAGCCCATGTAACAGAACTTGGGAAGGAGGTAGCACCACTCGGCATTGCTCTGGACCAAACCCAAGCCAAACATAATCGTGTGAAGCTAGAACAGAATCTCCTTCGTGAGAAGTTCAAACTGATATAAAATACTACTCGTGCGATGTTGGCCAAGCCTCCCTCGAATTCTCTCACCTTAGCACACCTTACACTTAGGTCCTATACTGGTGTGATAAGGGGCTATGTAAGGAGACCGTAACTGCCTTGTGAAATCTCTTTTTTTTAGTAAAAATTTTTGATTTCTTCTTATGATGAAGTTTATTAATTTTTAAATGTCTAGATAAATATAGTATGCATATTTCTGGTGAAAATTTAGAGAATATATATTTAAAAAAAAATTATGTAAACCTTAAATAATTAAAAATGTGCAATGATTTTCGAAAAATGGTCTTCTACAATTATGTTCAGTACGAAATTTAGAGTTTAATAAGATCAACATAATTTTTGATGAATAGTAAATTATGAATAGTGATTTTATGTTTAGGATTAGTAATGTGACCAAATGGATTAGTAATCTCGCTTAAATAAAGCATTAATATAATCTTGGCTCCTTGATTAAGTAATGTGATTCAATAAAATAGTTAAATAATGGTTTCATAAATAATTAGTCAAGTATTAGTTTTTTCAGGTGAATAGTGTTTTTTAATAAAAAATTTAATTACAAATTTAATTAAAAATATTTAGAAAATTATTTTTATAAAATGGATTACATTTTTGAACTCAGAGCATCGATATTATGTAAAGGTAATTTTTGGGGATTTTTTTGAAAAAAATGAATTTTCGGTGAATTGTGTATTTATTTATAAATTAAATTAAAAATATTTAGAAAATTATTTTTATAAAATGGAGTTCATTTTCTAATTCAGATCATCGATATTTGGTTCAGCTAAAATTTTGGGATTTTTCTGAGAAAGTTGAATTTTCAATGAATAGTGAAAATACAGTTTTTAAGTAATGGGTGCTTAATGACATCATTAAATGATGTATTAAGTATGTAATCAATATGGTAGACTTATGAATAGTAAGATAAGGTATGAGCTGTCCCAAGTGGCCAATACCATCGGAAAATACCATGGGCAAGCCCCTGGTTTTGACAAAACCACTAATGAGGTGTCCCTTGGCCATTAATGCCTTGTCCCCTCACATTCCCTATAAATACCAAGCCATCCTCTCATCCATTCGACTCCCAACTCTCCCCCGACTAAGCTCTGGTATCATTACCTCGCAAGGAGTCCTCCCAAGGTGCCCCCAAGACCACAAGGTCCAAACCATTGAGTTTTAAGAGTTACGTTTTGAGGTAAGGGATCTGACATCTCTCTTTCCTTTCAAGTAATCTCTTTTATGTCATTTATTTTATTCTCCATGTTCTTATGTTGGAGGATGTTATTTTATATTCATCGTACTACCCTTTTCATGTTCATATGATGAGATACCCCCACTTTCTCTCATCAATTCGTTTTAAGAATGTTTAAGTGGCGCCGTTAGGCTGCCGAATTTTTATGGGATTCTTTCACCATTCTCATTTTTCAAAGTTCAACTTTCATGTCAAGTCTTTCAAGTTTCTTTTTACTGTGTTGGGTTATTATATCTATATCTATCATAATGATCTTTTATGTTCATATGATGAGAGACCCTATTTGATCTCTTCAATTCATTTTGTTGAAGTTTTAGTGACGTCGTTAGGGTGCCGAATTTTCATAAGAGAAATCTAATTTTTGTCTTCCTTTCATGTTTTTCATTTCAAATGTTATTTCCTTAAAATTTAATTACCATGTTCTTAAATCCTTTATATTTTGTTACCCTACTTTTTTATGGATCATTTATGAGTGGGTGACCCATGTCCCCTCTCTTTTCAATGTTTTCTAAAACCTCGTAACATAGCCGTTAAGCTGTAGAATTTCCGTCTCAAAATGTCTCCCTATTTTTCTAACGTTCTTTTATTTTGTTAAGTTAATATTCAATGATTTATCTTATATATGGGTATTCACATATATACCATGTTGTTCAATTTTAAATTCTGGGATTTACATACATGAGACCCACCTTCCTTTTCTGTGGGTTTTAATGTTACACAAAGATCATGTCTTTAAAGCAGTTTTTAAAACATTATGATTGTGAAATGAAAACCATTTAATTTATGCTATATGGGTTGTTTATGAAATTATTGATGATGATATATGTGGCTCACATGATGATAAAGAAAAATTTAAAGGTGCGCCCTGATAGTGCTCTCTTGCATTGGGTAAAGACTTAATCTCCAGAGGTTGACCATTTAGACTGATACCTTGGTGAATAACCTTGGTAATTTTTATTGACACCTTGGGGATGGACCTTGGTGAAACAAAAATTATTGTCTTTTTTAAATGTTGTAGCCACATCTTCAAGTTATGAAAAACATTATTTTTATTATGATATGCCTCATGATTTCATTATCATTCCTTAAAATTCTTTTTCATAGCATTGTTGATGTATCCCATGTTCGCATGTTAAATGTTTCCCCTTGTTTCCCTTACTGGGACTTCTACTCACCATTTATTTTGGTGTATGTACCCAGGTTATGAGATGCAGTAATGAACCTTGGATGAACATAAGGAGAATCCTTTAAAGTGTTTAAGAAGAATTTATGTTTGTTTCGTGTATTAAGTTACTGGTTTCCAAGACACTAAACCTTAAATATCCTCAGTTTTGTATAATGTAATGGACTTTTATGTGACAAAAAGGAGGGATGATATAATTCATGTGACTTTCTAGAGGCATAGTGAGCATGTATTTTTCTTATGTCCTAAACCTTTTATCGTTTTCCTTAAAATTTTATTATTAGGGCTTTAGTTTTCTTCATTTTCTTTTTTCAATCAATATCATGTGATTTGGAATAAATGTGATGTGTTCTTAAAATTTCATCCCAAAAGCCCTATGTGTGTTTTAAAAATGGTCATGTGAGGCACCATATGTGTTAAATATGATTGTTTCGGGTGCCCCCTGATGCAGTACATGATGAAATGTTGTCAGTTGTGTGATCAGTTTCATTGATAAATCTACAGAGGATGAGATTTGAATAATCTAGAGTCCAAGCATCTATAGTATCAGAGTCCAAACAAGTATTTATCCTCACCATCTTTCTTTATTTTTCATGGTGGGTTGGGGGATTTATAGGCCTCATCACCTTGGATACTCGTCGGATAGTGTGGATTATCTAGTGTGAGTCTATTTAGGCACCAGCGAAGGGGTCCTATCACCATGACGTTTCAGGAGTCTCTATCATGGATTGCTTCGTGTGGGTCATCTTATTTTCTACGATTAAGAATATTTTCATCAACGCGTCCATTACTATATTATTTTTGTTTATTGGAGACATGATTGTTCATAGAGATGTGTCGAAGTACATTGAAGTTGTCATTTCAACATGTTCAAGGAAATTCACAATATCTGAGTGCCTATGAGAAGACACTCACTTGACTATGGATAACTTTCTTTGTGGTCTCGTAGGATAGAAATGTGGTTGCACTAGGCGCATCACATTCCTTTCAGCTACTGCTAGTACCTCTGGTCTACTCTTTTTTCAACATATTTTCATGATGTAACAATGGTTGGGAGTCATGTAAGACTAAATGTGTGTTTTCAAGGGTATCTCTACTATTTTTTTGAGATACATAGTGTGACAAATAAGGGTCACACGGGGTCTGTGAGAATTCCATGTCCCGACACTGAGGCTGATAATCCAATGGGGTACCGCGAGACATGACGGGCAAGTCACTGAGGGCTCGTGGTATCCGTGTGTGGTTAGGGGATCATTTCATGTCATTCAATGATAGAAAACCCCTCTCAACTCATCCCTTTTAGTCCTTTTTTTAAATGTTCAAGGTTCATGATAGTTTATCGAGTTGTATGTATGATTTTTACTTGATCTTTAGATGATGTCTCTCTTTACCAATATGGATTATTGAGAGAGTGGAAAAACATGTAGTGTACATTTCTATCCACCTATCCTTGTTGGGTCATTGAGTTTTTTGCTAACTCTCGAGGGCTTTAGTGCTGCAAGGAAGTCATGCCAGAGGGCTTCTATAAGGTTTCATTGTGTCTCACGGATCACATAGGCTGGGAATTTCATCCCTTTCAGTGACTGTGAACCATTATATCCTCCTCCCATTTGCCACCATCAATTTAGGTGGTTAATTCTCAAAGTTCATGTGATATTACTTATATATTACTAAGGGTTTTTATTCTTCTATATGAAAATTTGGTGCATGACCTCCATGACCAACAGGGGTCCCTTCTTTTAGACAGTTATCCTAAATTATTTTCAAAGGATGTTTGATGGTTTTTCATTAACATCCCAATTACTATATTAGCTTCATGGGGGAAACATGTTCAATAGTCTTTGGGGGGGGGGGGTTCTTCTGAGTTGGTGGGTTTTTTGGAGAAGGATCTACAAGCCTAACCATGGGTGACTCACCCAGAGTAGCACCATTATGTGACCTTGAAATTTCACATGAAAGAAAGTCTATTATTGGATTCATGAATCTTTAGCCATATTAATCTTCCGTGATTTCATGATGAAAATAATACCCATATTCAGGTATTTTTCTCATTTTTTTGAATTTGAAGATGCTTATTATTTTGGTGTCGTCAAATGAACCCCCTTAAGAGTAAGTTTGAGGGGCGAATGACTCAGTTCTCAGGAAAAATAATGCTTTCCTGAGTTGGTTAAAGTGTCATGAACCAGTGCATCAGGTGAAATTTGGACATCTATGTGGAATTAGTTATTATATAAAAGGCCTATGAATATAGGGGGTATAGGATAATACAAACCACTAACCACCAATTCACATAGAGCTTGCACTATCTCTCCCATCACAGGACCATGTCATGACCCTTGATCATGAGACCTATATAAATTTCTTCGTGATGAACCCATTCCACAAATGATTTTGTGAAACAATTCTTTCTACTAAGGTTCTTGTCTACCTCGACCATTAACATGATTTACAGTAATTTATTTGGACTTTAGCTGTATGGGTTATACTTTCTTTGAGTATTTCATGGGATTTTTTTTCCCGATTGATTGATTTATTGACGATTCACGTGAATATATTTAGTTCATGTGATCTTGAATATCCATGGGGTCATGTAATTCATGTGATTACTTGAAGGGTTTATGTGCCTTGTAGTCCCTTTAGAGATACAGCGATCTGCGACCCCACCATGTGGTTCATGAATCCCTTAATGAGTCATGTGATGTGTGTGATGTTGATGTCTCATTTCATGATTTATTTTATGTCAAAACCATGTGATTTATTTTTCTTACTTGTGCCACATTACTATTTTTAGATTGATTCTAGTTCACACAATGGTTCCTCAATGACATCTATTCAGAGGTCCAGGATTTTTTTGGAATCACCAAGCAAATCCCTACTATCATGTGAATACTGACCATGTGGTCCTGCAATAGTTCATTTATTTCGACATTCTAAAATTTCCCTTATCTTATTAACTTTCAAAATATGAGTTTGGATTTTTGGAAAATTCTCTTATACATCCCCCATATTTTAAGCATACATTTCTTCATTTATATAGCTCTCATAACTACATTTTGGTAACAATTACCTATGATGGTTAGCTAGTTACAACCCAATCTCAGGGATTTTCTTATATGTTTCCCATTTTCCACTAAATCCAGATGGCCATGACCTATCACAAAAACCTATTTCCTAGAGTTACTCAAGCATATTCACCTCTTCAGTGGATTCCATTATTAGTGTATGGTACTCAAAAATTGGATTCTTTTTCCTCGTGATCATTTCTCCGATTAACAGAAATTTCCATTCAGAGTGAGGTAGAGATGTTTGAATTTTTTTAATGATCTATACAGGGTTTGTCTTCTCAAAGCCATATGGATATCTCAATTCACCATTTTCCTCTATCCCAACCACTATCATGAAATGATTAGCCATTGGTGTCCTGGAACCAACACATTCCATCTTCCCCTTGGTATGATGGGTATCAGTTTATGGGATATCCCATAAATGGGTGGGGGGATCCATCCTATAGTTGATATTTATGATGATTATTTTCTACTAAAGATGTCTAGGATAATCCTAAACAATCTATGTTTTTGAAAAGGATATTATATCTATTCAGAATAAAAATCTAGGGAAATATCTAATAGTGAACTTGTTTATTTCCTTCACCAATTAAGTCAATATTTTTTTGTGATGATGTGGGGAGACACCCAATATTATCGGACCACGTTGATTCCCTTCCCAAAAATTCTATGATAGTGAGAGATCATATTGGGTCATTTTAAAATCTAGGGACTACACCTCATTGGGCCATCAAGTGAACCCACAGGTTTCTTCGAACCTTAAGTTGGCATATTTTCGTTCTATGTTCCTAAATGGGTGGCTCTTCTTTGCATGGGAAACATACCCAGGAATTCATGATAGCATGTTGGTAGTGGTGAAGTGTCCTGTAGAAGCATGGATACTTAACCTAGTAGTACCCGTTCTTTTATGCCTCTGCAATATTTTTGGACATATCCAACAACACATCACTCCCTACAGGATTAGTGGCCCTCTCTTGTATCTAATCCTCTAGGTAGAGGAGTACTTACGATATTATGATTACTAAAATCTCTCTAAGATCCCTGAAGGCATACCCATCAAATATTATTGAACATCTCCTGGGTTCGACATATGTCTTTATCCCTTATAGAATTCAATGGTGCACTAAACCGATATGAGAGCTTTTACTTTTCTACCTTCCTTCTAGCGATCATTTTGATTATTTATTATTACATTTGATCTCTTGATGATAGTTCTTATACGATATTTCTTTGATATGGGATTATTTCTACCATGGTGTATTAGCTTTTAATTTATGAGTGTTATACTCCATACATATTTTCCCAACAATTTGGATTTATTCTGGGAGTTACCTCCATTCCATTTTCCAGCGTCTGAGGTGAGTGACATCATGGTGTTTTCTTCCAGTTTTAGAAGATACAATCCCATAATGATATAGGGGATGTGATCATATTTTCTCTTATCGATTCCCTATCTTTCCTCAAATCGGATTATTCCCAGTTTTGGGTGATAGATTATCCTATGGGGGAGCTAGGACAACTTCTCCACCATGTGGACAAGCCCCTTCTATCACTAAAGGCCCTATTTTTTTGTAAATAATGGAATTATTAGAGGAAATAGGCAAGGAATAAAGGAACTGAACTCACATTAATGATAGTTATTCAGGAAGTTAGTCCAATTCTATTGAAGTGACTAGTCCTATGTCATAGGATATAGATGATGCGCCTGTTGAGAGAGAGGCGAATGATGTTGCCTCTCCAATTTCGACATTGATTCAGCTGGTTGGTTAGCCTTCTTCTACAACCCCTTAATTAGTTATTTATTCTCAATCACGTCTTAATATAATATGAGAACAAATCCATGCCATTGTTACTGAGACCCCTTTGGAGACATTCTTCTATAAAGGGGAGTGGCCTCGCTAGTTATTTCATGATCTAGGGATGATGGTTTTGATGAACAACCTCTATACAAAATTATACATTAGATCATCCAAACCTGAAGAGACATGTATTCGCATGAAATGGTCTTTCATAATCACACAGATGAGGCCTACATATCCCAAAAATGAGGGAAGTAGCGGAGGGACTGGAGAAGGGTCGCTGCTTATTGTCTAAGTTGTAAGGGCATATATATGCTTGTACGAAAATGATATGAAGGAATGAGTAAATGATCTCTCATCTAAATACCAATATTTCAATATTATTAACCGCGTTGCCCAATATTCGGAGGAGGGTTGAATAATATGATACTCTAGTCTATGTTCTCTTCCCTAAGGTAGAGGCAGAAGTGGTGGTGAATAAGATACTCTGTCGATCAATTGATGCCTCCCACAAGACTCTTGGAGACCAATATAGCACTGTGGAAATTATTTTGTTTTTACATAATTTTTAGAATTACATATCACAGTTTTGATCTAGATTGTAATTTCTGTTGATGTTTCTTAGAGAATTCATAATATAAGGAATCCTTCATATTTTGTATACAGTTAAGGGATTAGTTTTTCTCTAAGAATAATATCAAATTTTCTTACTTGTATGATATCATGATGTTCTGTGGCTTTTTTTGGATACCAATACATTACATTATATAGAATGATCATGAATTCTTTGAATGAAAATTGGTCAAATGGGTAGGAGATATATCATTAATAATGAGTTCCTTCTATATCGTTTTGACAATCTCAATCGTAATAAGGCCATGTATGGGGCCTCAAAATAATTTCTTTGAGCTTTAGTTTAGAGTCTATTAGCTTGATCCATCGGTTTCATTAGTTTATTTTTTATATCGGATGGTCTATTACTTTAGTTTATGGAATTTTACCTTGGACCATGAATTTCTTTAATTTATGGTAATTTAGCAGGGACCATTTATTTCATAAATTTCCCGTTTTTTAGCTCAGATCATTTGTTTTATTAGTTTACTATATTATATATTGAACCATCTATTGCATTAATTTAATATCTTTTAGCTAAGATCATATGTGGCATTAGCTTAACATGTTTTATCTCGGATCTTCTATTTCTTTACATTAATGTATTTTAACTCGGACCATTTGTTTCACTAATTTATGGTCATTTAGATAACACCATCTATTCATGATATATGGTACATATGTACCCATAATGTCCCAAACGCTCTGAGGGTATGGATCCTAAAATATTTTTGATATGTATCTAAATTATTTGAATGCACTCTTTTAATAGTGACATTCATGGTTTATATCCATATGTGTATATGAAATAGTGATGGGCATATATGCTTCGTCAAGAAAAGGGGTCCCTTGAGATTTGTTATCATTTCCATGGGCTATAGAAGTTCAAAAGAAGAGGTATTGATGAGGGTGAAATGCTATGGATACAAACTTGGACAGGGGATTTTGGATGTGGATGACGTAAATAAAAAACTAGAGTTTGAGTCCATGAATATGAGATGTTGAATACTTATTGGTATGTCCCATGAAATTCTAAAAAACTTGGTTCTTTATTGCTATTATAAACGATTACATGGATTGAAGCTCCTTTTTTGAAATAAGAAGATTAATTTAGTTTTCAGTTTAGGTCCCTTATTTGTAGGTATCATAGAGAAATATAAGGTGATCACCACTTCTTTTCGAGGGCTATCAATGATTTTTGAAGACTTTGTCATCTAGTGGATGATTTTGGTTATTGGAAGAAAGATATGTAGAAGGGGTTCTAGAACCCAAGGACAATTAGAGGATAATGTGAATCTCTAGATCAATACCTTAATGCTTCTAAAAATAGGATGTGGGTCATCAATATTTAGTCATGGAATTATTATAGTCCTTCCTTGAGAAAGGTCACACAACGTGGTGACGTCACAACAAGGATATCTAATATGTGTGGATAGTTTTCTGTGGGGACTGTAAATCATGATTTAGAGTGATGGAGTTTGTAGATTGATATGGGACAGTCACACAAGGTGTGGGTTAGACATATTGAGATGTTGAGGGCTATTTTGATGATGTATGGGCTCTTAAGAATTCCAATTTCTTTTTCTAGAGTGAAACCTTTGGTTGACATCCATAGGATCATATTTTGTGTCCATAAGCATGAATTCCAATTCATGAAAGGGGTCCTTGAATCCAGATATACCTTCCAAGTTCCATTTGAGTTTATTATGATTTTATTCACCCTAACTCACGATGTGTGGTCTGTAGAAGACGTAAAGTCCAAGGAGAGTTTGAATTCACTCAAGGTTATGTCACCGCCTAGAAAACATATTAAAATTGGGAGGAGGTTTGAAAATTATTTTCCTATACTTTTCTTGGACCTATTGACCAGTGAGCATAAATTATATATTACTAGGGATACAGAAAATATGAGCTTCACTGCTTTTAGGTTTGTGCCCTAATTTTTTTCCTAAATCCTATTAATGGAGAGTCTAGTAGGTGGGGAATTGACTTTGGCTTAAGTCACCTTTTGTGGGTTTTTATCCTAATGAGTTTTCTGTCTCCTTTTTTAGTAGATTAAGGTCTTTTAATTTGAATAGTTATGTGCTGGAGTTTAAGGTTATATATATTTGACCAAAGCATAGAAAATATATTGTCAAAACATGAATGTACCCTATATGGAGGATGTGGAATAAGAGATTATTTACCCTTCCAAGGGTTAATATCACTCCAGTATCTTCTCATGTGTGGGATAAAAATGACGTAAATCATGACTTGAACTTCTCACGTCGTAATTAATGATGTGGGTTAGTCATATAAGTAGTAGTTCAGAACCACTATTGTGTTGGGTGATTCTGGGGGGATGTCCGGGATCAAAGAATTGGAATGTCATTTTTAGAGAGATTCATTTATCTGATATCCATAGAAACATATTCATGAGCCAAGGGCATGCATGAGTGGTAATGAAAAGGGACCTTGAAGTAGGGTATCCTTTCTAAGTTCTATGAAAGGTCGAAAATAGCCTGACACTATCAAGAAAAGAGGTGTGGTATATAGATTCTAGGTTCCCTTAATTAATGATGTACGCTCCCCGTACTCTGGTTTACTGAGGTAAGTCTCTTAAGTTCCTTTGAAAAAGAGTGAAAAAATTGGATATGCTCTTCATAGTTTATTTTCATGTAGAGGGGACATGTTTTCATCTATGCAGTGTAATGTTAGGAATCAAGGACATGATTATATGTAGTTTAACGTCATGTGGTATGAAAATTATTCCATTTAGTAAAATTTCATATGGTAAGGATGTATGAACCATCATGAATGGTGGTGATGTTGCAGTGGGGTACAAAGAATAGAAATTAGTCAACACAAGGTATCCCCGGAAAATGGTAATCATGCCACAGGTAGATATGGATAGTTGTGCAGTTTAATGTCTGGTAGTATGTCGAAACATGGTATAGTTTAACATCATGTGGTTTAGAAAAAATTTCAATGTTGTTTATCATAATGCCGTGAGTATGATGTGGCACATGTTAATGTCTTGAAGTAGAGACATGTGCAAACAGTTTATGGTCGTGTGGATCATATTGTATGGTGGAGTTCTTAACGCGGGGGTGCGTGGTGGGGTTCCATGATGTTATCCAACATTAATGAGAACTAAAGAAGTCTCAATCACCCTATGGACTATTCTAGTATGCCTCATGCCAAAGATCCGTAAAATTTCAGGGTTGCGGCTGGGCCTGAGGATACAATTTCTAGGCATCATTACATATCTCATAAAGATGAGAATCAAGCGACATATTACTTTGGAAAAGGAAATAAATTACATCATTTTAACCAATATGTTGAGGTGGGACTTGTTTCTATTGAAATTTGTAGTCGTGCCTGGTATTTGAGATCCAACTGTCAGTATGTATCCTATACGGGCATGAATCAAGCTACACATATTCTGGGATTTCCATGCACCTTAACATCACATAGTGAGGATGATGGTGGATCAATGTGAGTTGTTGGAGACATCACAGTTAGGAAAATGATTAATGCTTGTGCATCAATACATATCTCATGGGGTTGAGAATCAAACCACAAGTTGATATTAGAGGACAATGTAGTTTAATATTGTGCTATAAGGATATTATCCATGTAGTATAATGTAATGCAGTGAGGAATTATGGCATGTATTTTATGGTCATTCTCTAAAGACCATTATGGATCTATTGTGCTCTTCTATGAATTATTTGTGAGTGAAAGTCCCTACCATAATTAAAAATATTATATGAACTATGATCAGTGTGATAAACAAGGAGCGACATGGGATCCGATATTGTGGAGAGACAAAAGAGATGTATAACATTGGAATTTTGTATAATGTTGTTTCTGGATGCACACATAGGATCATGGATTCCCTAAGTATCTCATTGTGAATGATAATCATGACAGACATAGTTTTAGAGAATACATTTAGTTTATGGTAATGTAGCAAGGACATTGACACTGCATTTTAATGTCATATAGTGAGGGTGATATGTTCCATGAAGTTAAACATCATGTAGTGAGGACAAATGATGTGGATTATTATGATGTAAATTCTTGTGTGCTTAACAACTTATGAAAATTATTTCTTAGGAAATATCACATTAGTGGGTGGTGTGAAATGTACCCCATCCATGGTGTCCAATGAATAGACTCTGTTATGATAGACCTTATGTATTATGTAAGGTCCTTCCCATATAGGATCTAATTTTGGGGGTTTATTTACCGATATCATTAGGGTTTTTAGATCCAATACCAATTCTCCCAGAATGAATGAGTGAAGGTGACCCCTTTTAATAAAGTATCAAGAAATCTGATTCCAGTTGACTATGAGGTTATGTAATATGAAAAACTACATCTCATCTATTCTTTCCAACTCATCTAGTTGTTTATATATTTTTTCATCATCAAAGATATATTTTGAAATTTCTATTTAGAGTGAGGGTAGTTAAAAATCAATGGGCGACACTTGATAGGTCATATACACTAGTGAGTACATTGTTTCTTTTATAGAAGTTGGTGTGGTGGTATGGTAGGCCCACAAATCATAGAGTAGTTTATCTGGCCATGAAATCATATCTTTTTTCACCAACTTATGATGTAGTTCGATAATGTGTTATCAAAGGCCTATATTAGTCTGTTTTCCACTACATGATAGCGAGATTAGTGATTTGGCTTGATGTTTTACTCCTATTAATGACTCTTCAACTCTATGCAATATTATTTCGTGACATTGTACATCAACATTGTGTGACAGACTTCTAACCCAGTGATGATATGGGACTTCATGACGTTGATGATATTCTTCATACTGACATCCTTGATGGTGACCACCTTACCTCATTTAGAAAAGATATCATTATTAATAAGGACTTAATTGAATGGTTTTTTTATTTTTATGGGATATGGCCCCACTACATCCATACACCAAACAGAAAATTTCTAGTAATATTAATTGACATGCAGCAATTAAGGGGGGTGATGGATGGTGTTTTCATTGGTCCGAAATGCAGGAATTTTTAGGGTGATTTCTATATAGCCTTATATCATGGTTTTCTAGTAATATCACATCCTAATGATTTGGTGGAATAGCCTGGTTCCATATTGGTGGGTGTCGCAAGATCCTGTGTGGACTTCCACTATGACGGAAAGTAGATCCCCTTCTGGTATAAACCTAAGGACAATTCTATCAAATTCATGCAGATTGATTAATTTGTTCATTTTTTTGATATCCTGAAGAGTGATATTCACTTACTAGTGCTAAGTCTATTCTTTTTCGATATGATCTACTAGGAGAGTCCCATTTCAAATATAGATAATTATGGTCTCCATCAATCCAGGGGTGTTCATTGGTTTATCACACTCTTGGGAGGTTCTAACCTATTTGATATCACTAATATCTCATATGGTGACTGATGAAACCATTCATCGATGTGAAATATGGAATGTTATTTACTCTTAATAAGGGATATCTAGGTCAGAAATTTCATTAGATTTCATGCCATTGTAAGCATTATATGATTGAGGGGCATAATGAAATGTGGGATCAAAAGGGAACTCCACCATTTTTCCCCTGACGCATATAGTGAGGGGGGCCAATTCCACCTTTTTATGGAATGTTCTCCATTGAAGGTATTTAACACTAACTCTGAATCCTCTTTAATGTTTGGTTATATTATTTAAAGTTTTTGGGATAGTTTCATTTAAGCTATGAGGTTTTGGTATTTTGACTCATTATTTTTGTAGCCATAAAATACGAGAAAGATTAGGGAAATATTTTTCATTATTTGGGGTGAAAAACACAATACCTATACCAACCCATTTGTGTTTTGGGTTCTCCATTATGGCACCGAAAGGACTCTGGGAGGCACCATAAAAGTGAATATCCCATGTTTGGGGGGTGCCAGGAGCATAGTGTCTTTTAGTGTCTTTTATGCTGTAGGGTTTTCTGTGAGGAAATCTACCAGGGAATTCCCTTTTACTGACATCTACCAAAAAAAGAGATTTCATATTTTTGAATAATGACTGCTCATAAAGCCAGACACCCATTCCACAGGAGGATGCCATGTATATACATGAGTAGATGAATACGAGAGACATGTTTGAACTTTTGGTGCTGCATGGATTTCCTCATATTATTCACTATGAAGATGAGAGTGAGGAAGTTCTTTTAGACATTGGAGTATCATGTATCAATACCTAGCATGGCCCGATTGAGGTATTAGAGATTATTCTAGCGTGTCTCATCAATATTTTTTTCATGAAGTGACCTCAACGAGTATTCCATGGAGGTTTATATATGATGACTAGAATCTCTTCCAACCAAGTAATTAGAACAGGTCGGTGAAACATGTACTTATTGAGACTCTTGAAGGATTTCTAATGTTCATCATCCCATCACTAGATGACTCCCTACTTCATTAGCTTGGTGAAGGGGAAATACTTACCATGAAGGTTGGATATGAATTACAGAATGTAGGAGTGGTTAACATGTAACCCCTTTATTTATTTCACGTTACTAGGGGTGGAATTGAAAAAAAATAAAGAGGAGTTTTTAGGTCAACTTATATGATGCAGTGACGTACTACAAAGCTGAGAAACATTTAGGTCGTTACCCAAAAGTCACATTCCATTATATTCATGTTTATACTATGGGTTTGATGATTGTAAGATATTTTTGGGAGATCAATAAAGTGATTACATCATTTTTGGGATTTAACCACCAGGTCATCGACATAACACATGGATAACCATCAGAAGAAGAGATTAAATATGTGATGCATGACACACTAATATGTGGTGCCCACATTGTTTAATATTAAGGGCATGAAAAGATTGAATAGGATCCCATGAGGGGCACTAAAGGTAGTAGATTCTTCATCCTCAAGGGCCATCTTTATTTGATTATTCCTAGAGTTCCCAATCATGAATGAATGGTACAAGAACCATGAAGTTTCATCGATCATGAGTTATATGATCAGAAATAAAAAATAATCATTTTGGAAATAACTATTATGGTCTCTGATGTCATTGTAAACACTAGTATGACTGTTCTACATCATGATGGGGACCATGTTGGAAAACCATATTTGGTATTGAACTTATCGAACAACATTTTATTTCATCAAATTGTCGACATCTGACTCTACATTGGTGCCAAGAGAGTTGTGAATTCTCATTGCTGACTTCATAAATCCTTGATGGTAATTAGGGAGTCCAAGATGGTGCGTAAACACATCTTTCAATAGTCTAGGAATTTATGTATGGTTCTAGGAAAACATATAAATGTGCTACTTCAGAAATGTGATGCACATCTATTTCTTTTAAGGGGGCATGACGACACTAATCTGAATAGGCAACAATTCTTCTTCTATTGGAAGATATATCTTCTAGAGCTCTTATATGGTAGTGGGTATGCCTTCCTAAAATGTTGGAGGGTAATTTATGAGGACAACCTCATCTATTTTTTACTATGTGGAGACTTATTCATGTGATGATGGAAGTCTGGGGGCCACTCTATCGGTATCTGGATGCTGGAGGCCATTAAAAGAGATATCATGTTCCCTTGCTATCTGGGTTATTGTGTAGTGATGATGGATGTGATTATCGCGGTGGAATGGAGTGGTTTTCACCTCTAGGGTAGATCTCCTACTTCAACATTGTTTATAGGGAGAACATAGTCATCATCAAGAATAATCCATGAATTCGTAGGTTTAGTCCCAAAACCATTGGGGGATGAGACCGTTATAACATCATATATCATTGGTCACTTTCCTTGCTTGTTTTAGAAATATTCCTCAGCATCTGTGTTCCAGCAAGTCTTCAAGGGGAGAAGGAACCATGTATTATTCCTACCATTCCATTGATGGGGTACATCATATATTGTTGGAATGTTGATGGTACCACATGGTGGATATGCTGTTAGGGACGTCCAAGAACGACATCATATACGGTATCCTAGTGGATAACCATGAAATAGGCATCATATGAGAGTTCCCCAAATTGGGATTCAATTTTGATCATCCCTAGGGGTCTTTTCATAGGTTTGTAATATCCCTAGATAGTCATCTATTTAAGGTATACGTCTCTTTCACTATACCCCAGTGGTCTAAGGGTCCACACTAAGATGAGATTGTTCCCTACTCTATTATCAGACAATACCCTATGGAAATTATCATTATTGAGTCTTCCTGAAACATATAACAGTCTAATGTGCCCCTGAATGGACTCCTCCATATATTGATCAGTGAATGAGATGGAAACATGGAATCCTAATGAAATATTCTCTACATGATATACCTAAATGATAGAAACATATTTCTTGAATTATTTTGAGCTCATGAGGGTTTCAACATATTCACCCATGAATTTTTCTGAATAGAGGATTGAATCTAGGAATGAGAGTTTTACTGGGAAAAAAATAGCTTTTTGAGAACATCATACTTTTTTTCCATAGGTCGGTATATACAGATATGTGGTTGATTTTGGACATGTTGATAAAGAGATGGACCCTCTGAGGTTGATGGACTTAGTGATTGCTCTTTGATTGAGGGGGGTTCTTCTTCCAGTGGTGCATGTTGCGTCGACATTATCTATTTTATCTGTTGATCAGATTGAAATCCCACTAAGTGTTCATGAATGTAAATCAGATGTAGGAAACTACTAGAGGGTTATGAGGAACCTCCTCACATCCTTTGATCTTGATAGAGTGATTTCCAATGAGTCTATGATGTATATATATCTCCCATGGAGATATGAACAGAATATTGATTCTGACCATGTTTTTTATCTACCTTATATTTTCATCTCTAGTGCAATAAGCCTCCCGCTGATCAATTATATGTGGGAAAAAATATTAGGTGGAAAATCATCATATGATAATGTGTATTTCAACTGTTTTATGTTGACAGAACCAAATAATCCTCCTTATCCAGTGAGGTTTCTATTTGGTGGGAGGGTTCCCATATTATCAAATGTCAGAGGGGAAAATTATTGATAGTTAATTCATTATTAAGAAGGGAATATGACTCATCCCCTTCTTGTTCATTTTTCCACCAGTGGTCAATTAAACCTTTGGGATGAGCATATAATAACTTTTTATTAGGTGGTGGAGCAATTGATAGCAAGACAAACTGTGTTATCAAAGTGACGTGGGATCGATCAACTACCTTCTAAACCATCATGTTGTCAAATATTAACACACTTCTAACTAGGAACTCCAACCAATCCTCCTCTTCTTCTATTTGAACCATGGATATTCAATCCACTTTCTCTTAGTAATTATCCTGCACCACTTGTAATGAATCAATCATGCCTTAAAGGAATCCATTTAAGAGGAAATAATTCTAGATATTATTATGAAACTATCAGTAGCAAGAGATATAATCAGGATGGTCGATGAGGTCAACCTCATTTTGGCTTCCTGGGTTGGGAATTGGTTATCATGTTATTATCCATGGCTACCTCGAAATAACCGGGGACTTATTAATTCAAGAAGTAATATACATTATTCATATGTTCATCAATTCCAAAATGATCTTGGTTTCTATATGCCTCTAGTCAAGGGGGATTTTTTGGTTTTCATAGCTCGATAGGAGGTTTTGGGAGGTTTGGGTCCTACATGGGCATCTAGATATCTATCGCTGCTAATTTGAGAGTGACAGCTTTAACATCCGTTTCGGCTGGCCTTTTTCCCTATGTCGTAGGCATGAGTCAATTTTGGATTGCGTCCACTGAATAACCTCTTGGAGGAATTGTGAAGTTTCTTCAAATTTGTGGAATCTACCCAGATAATTCATTATAATCAAGAGTTTCTATAAGTCATCAATATTATTTTTTGGAATAGAGTTCTAGCAGCTTTCCTTGTATGAGAGGGGAACTGAGTGAGATGCTCAAACCCTTCAAACTTCCTTTAAAATTAAACACCATCCTATTACTACACTCCTTGCAGTTCATCCAGTTGATGATCATTGTCTTCCTCTGGGTTAAACTGATCTTTTAAATAAATTGTTGATCAAGATATTACCATACTAAAATTTATACTAATGGTATACTAATATACCCAATGAAGGATGGCCATGTCAAGTTCTATACAAAAAACCTTATCTTGATTTCCTCCTATTGATCTCATGGACCCATTTTCAACCCTCATTGTGACACAATCATAGCGGGATATGTATCAGAATCTCCTAAACCATCAATGCTAGAAATTATATGGTTTCTTAAAGTTGGGTGGTGGTGTGGAGTCTTCCACCCATTAGGGATATGACTTCTTACCATGCTATATAGGTTCTTGTTGTGCATTTATGGACTCCATTCAAGTAGAAAGGGACATGATAAGGTTACAAAGCTCTGTGGTCATTATTTATTAGCCCCTTTCCATCCCATAGGGATCCATAGAGGGTCTATGAGGTGGCCCTATTTTTGTCTCCTATCAATTTTTAGCTCGTCCCAAGACTGAATGGTTATACTGGAAAAGAAGAGGTTGTTATCGTAATAGAAGGAAGTAATGATATTTTTAAACATCCTCATGCATGTGGTCATGTTTCATAATATTTTTAATTTTATATTAAAAATATTTCATTGAAGATGGATCAAATGAATGTGGGATAACAATTTATATTCATGAAGATGGTACCACACTAGAATATTTTCCACGAGTAACAACTCATTAAGTTACAGAATATATTATATATAAGTCTCATATTGTGATAATCGGTCATCTGAGGAATGAAAATATCACTTTTGGGTAGTTGATCGAGATGTGTCTTTAACCTAACCCTTGGAAGCATTCTTTCGGGGAGGTGGAAACTTGATATTTGGAATTTCCATGATCAGGTGCTATCAATGGTTTTTGAAACACGTAGCATCATTCGATGTATTAATGTCACACTCCATTGGAGGTATTATTTCTCTGATGATAACTTCTATATTTTTTGGTGCGATTAGTATATGTCATGTTAAAAGTGACAACATTCATAGAGGAATATTGAGCCCTCGTGGTCGTACAATTCTTTTCTATGGAAAATTATGATTCTGAGCCTCTTCCATCTTGGTTTTTATTAGAACCATTTTACTTATTGGTCCATTTTTACATGAATCCCTAGCAGGGATTAATCATCCTCACTTCTCATTCATCCCGCTTTGGTCATTGAATGGTGATCATAGGGGTGTTCTGGGCCAGGGCTTCCAAACGAGCCCCAACCAGCTGAGGTGTGTCTTAAGATAGGGGGATGTTGGGAATTGATTCATTTCTATAAATCTAGAGAATATTGATTCCCTTTTTGGTTGTGGTGATGAAGAAAATGCCCCCATCTTGGTGGGGTGGGGTCATTTAGGGATGAAATTAGCACTGACTGGTCTAATTCTTGAGAATCCAATGACTCTCCTCCTAGATTTGATGACTCCATGGATGAACATGAAAATATAAATGGACCATGCTCTACAGGGTGGAGATATTTTATAATCAAAAATGATGATTCCAGGGTTATCTCTGGGGATAATAAACCTAGGGAAGATGATTGAGATATAAATTCCCCCATCCTAGTGGGATGGTGTACACCTATAGCTAATGTAGTCATATTCAAAATTCTATCAAGAATTGAAGATCCAAGAGGTAGAGGTGGACGTAGATATTCCCTCATCTTGATGGGCCAGGTCTACTAGTAGATGTGTAATACCACATCTACAATAGCATCTTGTTTTATGTTGTTCAATTTTTTTTCATGTTGGATCGAGGTTTTTTGGTTACCCATGATGAATCTCATTTCTCACTTGATATTTCCTGGGTGATCAGAACATCGGTATTCATTTTTTAATTTTATTCAAAAAATTCAATGGTCCTAGTTTGATGTCATGTTGGATATCCCCCCACTATGTCTGAAATTTCTGGGAAATGTTACAGTAGATGAATTATGGTGTAGTGACTAAATGGCCTGAGAATTTCTCGGTCCCTTGATATCAAAAAACTATATAACATTAGAGAATTTTCTATATGAAGGGATCTGATGTCCCAAGTGAGAGGAGAAGTGTAATGCTCTATACAATCCCCTTCCTAAAATGAAGATGTGAGAAATAAAATCAGAGATCAGCTGTCGAAGCATCACGATGCTATGGTCAAAAGAATGTTTCGTATTTGTGTAGCACTTCTCTGATTATGGATCATTATCCATGGAGATAGTAGCTAGGGGGGACTGCAAAAAGAGAATCTGTATTTTCTGATGCTGATACTCGTATCATGGATACGAGTGATATAACTCCATCAGTCACTGATGAGTATCCAATATATTATAGTGTAGATAAGGAATTTATAAAAAATCCATCTAATCACAGATTTCATAGTTTGTAGTTTCTTGGGGCCATGAAATGATAGAGAGTTTGTTTCCACATAACTCTCTTTAAATATCATTTTCTACCTCCTCCCCATTAGACTACGAGCCTCTATATGTTTAGAATGTGGAATATGTATCTGATGGTCACATACTGACAGGAATGGAGTGCTGCTAGAATGTGATGAGGAACCATAAACAGTTGATCCCATTTTCTGAGGAACCACATTGTACAAAGTTGTCGAGGTTTTTGCACATCTCAACTTAGAGGTGTCTAGAAAACAAGGATTGAATTTCCCATGGGAGATATCACCCTAGGGAGTTTGACCAGAGTGGATGTATGGAGTGATGTACCTGCAATCCATATCCATACCACCACGAGGTGGCCTATAAGGGAAACATACACCTTTTTCTTCTTCTTATAAAGAAGATATGACATACCCTTATGGTGTAGAGAATGTTTCTCAAACAACCTCAATGACCTTGACATTGACTAGATTAGGAATATGATCCATGTTCTACATTATGAGCAAAAAATGTTGACCTTTGTTCTATGATTATGCAGGGATATGATCCTGATGTGTGATAGCTGATGGAAATTGTATATAACTATTAGATTCCATGAGAGTATGATCCCACTCTTGAGTTTTTTTGGAATATACAAATAAGATGTCTCATTATTGACAAGGATATGAGCATGTCTTAAGGCCTGTTCCATTCATAAATGGTGACTCTAAGTCTAGATGGGAGTATGATCCTAACCTTGAGCCTTTGGAATATGATATCGTTCTTTCATTGAATAAATATGGACCTACCTGGAGACATGTCCCACTCACACCTGGTTGGATAAGGTTGGATTACGAATGAAATGTAACACCCCAAGATTTCATTGTGTGTTATTTCTTCAAAATAATTCAATAACTTGCACTACACGCTACACCGAGTTCAATCACACCATTAATTACAAAAAAAAGCCATTCAAAAGAGGTTATGAATAGTGTTAACTAAATTTTAAACTTTATATAATCCTTATAATTTTAGAATTCATATTATGAGTTTCTTAGACATAATGTAAGAACAAATTCATTTTCAGTATTGCACTTTTACCAAATTTTAATAGTGAACCCTTTTTAGATACTATATTTTAAACTTTTTGACTAAATGGGGACATCAAAAATTTAAAATGAAACATCCCAAGCTTCCACGGTACACTAGCGTGTGTTGTACGCAACACCGAGTTCTAACACACCTTAACCAATCAAACTAGTTGTTATGAATAGTAATACCTACTTTTTGAAGTTATATATATTTTATATTTTAAAATGGACTTCATTTTTGGATTCGGAATATCAAATTTAGCCTAAGGTGAAATTTTGGTACTTTTCGGATAACTATCATATTTTGATGAATAGTAAAAATTACTAAATTTTAATTAAAAAGAACTTTTTTAATCAAAATAATTAATAGTGATAAATTATGAATTTGAGTGGTTTTAAAGTATATTTAGAATATATTTTTACCATTTAATATAATGTTGGTCATTGGACATAATTTTACAATTAAACCGAACATAAACAAGTGTCAATCTTTTGATAGTTATTATCTCTTAAAAACACGCTTTTTTATTTTGACAACGGGAATTAATTTTAAATTAATTTCTGCCACTTCTGTGTTTTGAATTTAGGAAAATGGATTCCATATTTGGAATCAGGATGTTCAAATTTTGTAAATATTTAACTTTTATTTTTAGACATTTTGAATAGTTACTGTGGTAAATATTTTATTTACCATGGTTAAAGGGTAAATCTGGTAAATAAGGGTTAAAAAATAATATTATAATAATACAAAATTACCCTAAAACGTGTCCTAACCTTATTGGTGGACACATAACCGACCATGGGCATCCTTGGGTCAATTTTGGGACCCCTTGGAGCCACTTGTATGTGGTAGGGACACATTATATTAATAAAGTTAAATTAAAAATAAAAATGGCATAAGCTTACATATTTTAGAAGAACAATTTTTACATAGGGTTATACATGTTGGATTTTCGATTATAAATATTAATTAGAAAGCTAAAAAGATTTCCTACATGATGATATTTTATTTATAATTTTTATAAATCAAATAAGTTAAATTATTAATGACACAATAATGATGCAATGTTTACCTCATTAATAAATCATTGAAATAAATAATATTATTATGATTAAAATATTATCTAAAACCTGTCCAATTCTTATTGGTTGATGTTATTTAGAATATGAGTCATCTTATCTTCGACCTCAATGATTTTTGGACCATTATAAACCGAATATAATTATATTATAAAGTAATACTTTCACTCTTTCCTAAAGAGCCCCTCCTCTCTCTTATATAAAGAGACCACTTCTACTCATTCCTCACACCTCTCAAGCCACTTGGCTCGTCCAAACTCTGCCCAAATAATCTACCCACATCCATCTCCTCCTCCTTGAAGCTTCCCCTTAGGCATAAAGCATTTCAACAAGTCCTTTGGTTCCATCCAAAGTGAGTTACCTAAATTAAAGGTAACGATTTCTCTTAAATTATTTTCATTTATTTTGCTTCTTCAACCCCCAAACTCTTTTTATTTCCTTTCTTTTGTAACAAAACCAGTATCCTCAATATACTAGGATGTTGTTATAAGAAGGATTCAAACTACACATACACACAACTCCATCTAATGGATGATGAACATAATGTTTCTGTGGATGGAAAACTAACGCCTCACGAAACGATGATTGTTCAAATACATCTTACCGCCTCTCATGGTGGCCATTATGATGGCACTATAATTAAATATGATATTAATGATATATATTTTATATATAAGCTTCTGTAATTCCATTTTATTTCATACCATTATTCGTTTCATGTTGTATATACATACGATAATTTCATTTGAGGAAGTGCGGACTACCGCCCCCTTAAAATGATATGACTCGTTCATACCACACATGGAACGTATAAAGGATGGTGTTAATGAACTTAAGTAACATATATAAAATATTATATTACACTGGAATAGTAATATACCTATGTATCATTTGGATTCGATTCTTTTAAAATAAAAATTAAATGGAAGTATCGTTCGTGCGTACGTACGGACTACCGTCTCCACGAACGCGATGAGATTCATTCTCCATCGTATCCATTCAAGTATAATTATCATTTAATGATTTAAAAATGATTTTTAAGGACTTGATATCATTCTGGATATGAATAAGATACAACAAACATGACTTATGTAACAAAACATATAAAGAAAATGAGTAAGTTAACACCCGAAACGGCGATAATACTAAGATATTATTATCAAATCAATATTAAAAGATCATATATGATATCAGATTAATGTATATGATTATTGTATAATTTAGTAACAATTATTTCACTATTATACAGGAGGTTAACCTACCCCAACCAAGGAAAAGTACAAGGTAAGGGTTATTTCACAATCTCTTCATTATCCGAGGTTGTATTATACGTAATAATCTACTGGGACCTCTTTATCATCCACATCCATGTTTCTTAAAAATGTATTTCAAAACGTTTTTACTATTTACAAGAATATGGGTTAAAGTAATTTATACCCTTGTTTGACTTTTTATAAGAGGTTTATAAAGGAATCTTTCCGTCGTTTTCAAAACAAGGTCCTTTTTAACCTTTTCGACAGAATTGAGGTAAGAATGTTTTTTTAACTTATACGGCGGGTGCAGTTATTTTCCGCCATTATAAAATAGTCGAAGATTTCCATACAAGCTTATAAGAATATTTTCAAAGAAAATGTTTTTATTTTATATGGATCTTAAATGATTTCAAAATAAAAGGAGATACTTCTTTAAAAAGAATTTTGATTTCATCTATGTCAACATCCTTTGATGGATTTTAAGATTATTTGAAGTTGATTTATTATGATACAAAAATTCTATATTGTATTGAAGGTTTTGTGATATGTTTGACTGTGGATGTGCTATTTTTATACCATTCATAGTTTATGGTGAAATTATTGACATTTCGTATGCTAGTTTTAATACGAATGTTTATGTTATGTTTAAACCTTTTCATATGGGAATGCATTGGACTTAATAAGTGACGGGTGGAGCCCGCTATAGTTCCTCGATGCATCGGTAGGTCTCATGAGACAAACTAGTGTCTTGGCACAAGGCCTTGACAAAATCTTATTTGTAGTCTTGGCACGAGGCCTTGGCTATGTGGTTATGATAGTCTGGCATTATGCATTCCAACATTATGAAAGTGGTTATTGATTTTTGCATGTGATTATTCGATTAGTAGAATATCCATGTGAATAAGTAAATGGCATTATTTCATTTTATTTATGCCATACCATGTTGAAAGTTCATATTTAAAAGGATTTTGTTTTAGTTATACATTGCCTTAAATGTTTATTCTTATTTATGAAAGTTTCCGCTATATTGTTATCCTTACTGGGAATTTGAGCTCACCCCTTTTCTATGTTTTATTTTTCCCAGGATGTGAAGAAGTAAGTTATGAATGACCTGTAGGGATTTTATGAGGGGTTAATAGTGTGGATTGTGGAAACATTATGTTGTTGTAGTAGTTTTTCATTTTATGATGTAATGTAAAACTTATGAATATATCTAGTGTTTCCAAGGCTACTAAACCAATCGGTCTTTCGAGATTTGATCTTTCTTGTGAACATGCCAATGTTATGTAATAATGCACCGACTCTGGGTAACTGGGGTCGGGGCGTTACAGTTGGTATCAGAGGAAGTTTAGTACAAACCTTGGAAGCTAGATTTAGATAAACTCTGATTAGAGCACGTAGACCTAAGATGAACTTTGAGGATTAGTATAGAAGAACTTCCTAGAATTTTGGTATTGTAGAGATTTTGTGAGTTTTCCGAGCAATACATCCCTGTCTGGATACGAGCAGGTAGAGGCGGCTCTGGAACAGATGTACCTAGGGGTAAAACCCGAAAACACCGCTTTGAGCTAGACTCGAACGGGAACTGGTGCACGACAACGGGCCTTACTGCACTCTTGGTTACGACACTCCCGGGGGATATGCTTAGGATAACTCTCATTTTCTTTACAAATCATTTTGAAGGGATTATGAGTATATACTTCCTCAAAGAAACCATTCTTATGATTATGGATTATATCCATAAATAGTTCAATTTATGTTAAGTGTTTTATAAGTATGGGATTATGTATTTTGATTCATAAACTGATCTAGTTTATGCCATTGTTTAGAAATGGAGCCCAGTAGAAGGAATGAGAACTCCAGAAATGCATATGATCCAAAGAGAAGGAAGGATCATATTTTTCATGGTCTTAAGATAGAATTTATAAGAGAAATAGTCTCCCATGTATTATCATCATATGAATAAATAATATCATGTGTTGATAAGATAAGTAGAGATTTTACTGAGTCCTATGGCTTTGAAGGGATGCAAGAGAAGAAAAGGATAGAAGAGAGAAAGATGGATAAAGGGAAGAGGGAAAAGAATAATTTTCCCATATGTGGTAACTGTGGAAAGAAACACCCTGGAACTTGCCTGAAAGGAATGGGAGTTTGTTATAAGTGTGGCGGAAAAGGACACAAAGTACGTGACTGCAAGGGTAAGAAAATGGTTTCAAATGTACAATGCTTCATTTGCAAGGAGTTTGGACACTACGCGAACCTATGTCCCAGTCATCAGACTATGCCGCAAATGATGCTATTGGATAATAATCAAGTTATGATACTACCACAGATGAAGAGGAATGATTAGAGTTCTTATGTTGATTATGTGAATTGAGTGTTGTATCAACAATGTACTTGTTATAATAATTATGGAGTATATAAGGATTGTACTGCAGTACTATTTCATTAAGGACTTGAGATTATGTGGAACAAAGAAAAGTGACTCAATAGCAGGATAAATTTTTGGAAAATATATGGTTGAGAGAATGATAAACCATAATATAGTTCTGATACCGAAGTAGTGATTTTGGAATAATACATGATTGTTTTGGATAAATTATATTGGATATTCTTGACTACCTTCGAACTGATTAATGATTTGTATATTCCATCATTTTTGGGGTTTAAAACATTTTTGGATTAATGAAGTATATCCAGCTTTCTATATGGAATAAGGGAGCATGAATGTAATCAAAAAGGAATATGGTAATTCAGGATGTTTCAGTGTATTAAAAGAATACATGATGAAGGTATTCATATGATATTACAGGGTAAAATGGTTCTACATTATGTTTACCTTACTTATAAATGTTGGACTGTGAGTTTGGATAGAAGTATTTTGGATAGTTCTAGTTTGGATTATTTTGGATTTCCATAAAAGGACAACCCGGAGGTCGGGCGACAACCCGTCGCGTCCGGCAAGGCTGCGAGACTTGAACCCGCAACCGAAGGGCGACAATGGTGTATCACCTACCACTAGCCCACGAGATGTCCTGGATTAAATAATGTAGTTTTTATTAAAAGATCTTGAAGATGAATTATAAATTCGTTTATTTTGGAACCCTATACGAATAGTGTAAATAGAATTTTTTTTTACATTCTATTATCTTTTAGAGTGAAAGATGAGTATGTGGTAGAAATTTATTAATGGATAAAACTCTAATTATAAAGTAAGTATATCTCTATATGATCTTAGCCAATCTCATAAAAAATTCCTCAATATTAAGAAAAGCAAATTAGAACAAAAATGTTTTCCTAAATGATACCTTAAATCATCACTAATTTATGGCTTTGGGATTGTTGGACTTTTCATAGCCGTGTTCTCTACCACTCTCCATCAGGTAATTGATGGTTAGATTTTTCTTACATATCCATATTTTACTACATGGAACCCTAGTATGTGTTATTTTCGGTAATCTTTATACTTTCGACTCTTTATTTTAAATAGAGGCCTCATTAATTCATTTTTCGATGTGGGATTTCAACTAAGATATTTTGAAACGTCAAAAATGTGTTATCCTAATACCCTATGTTTTGTTGAACCGATGGTATTTCAAATCATCATAGATTGATGAATTTAAGGACCTCAATTTTACACTTGTTTGTGATTGATGACCTCATTCACTACCTATAAATATTTACGTTTTTCCTCCAATTATATGTCTCTAATTGCCACCAATGTTCTCCAAATCGAGATCATAATTTGGCGGTGACCCTTTGATTTCTCTTTTCCTCATATTAAGACTAAATTTTAGTAACCCAATTTCCGATGTGGGTTTTCCCAAAAATATATTTTCTACTTTCAACCTTTTATTTTCGAAGAACAATTTCAAATTGCGAGGACGCAATTTATTGAAGGAGGGGAGAATGTAACACCCCAAGATTTCATAGTGTGTTATTTCTTCAAAATAATTCAATAACTTGCACTACACGCTACACCGAGTTCAATCACACCATGACTTACAAAAAAACGCCATTCAAAAGAGGTTATGAATAGTGTTAACTAAATTTTAAACTTTATATAATCCTTATAATTTTAGAATTCATATTATGAGTTTCTTAGACATAATGTAAGAACAAATTCATTTCCAGTATTGCACTTTTACCAAATTTTAATAGTGAACCCTTTTTAGATACTATATTTTAAACTTTTTGACTAAATGGGGACATCAAAAATTTAAAATGAAACATCCCAAGCTTCCACGGTACACTAACGTGTGTTGTACGCAACACCGAGTTCTAACACACCGTAACCAATCAGACTAGCTGTTATGAATAGTAATACCTACTTTTTGAAGTTATATATATTTTATATTTTAAAATGGACTTCATTTTTGGATTCGGAATATCAAATTTAACCTAATGTGAAATTTTGGTACTTTTCGGATAACTTTCATATTTTGATGAATAGTGAAAATTATTAAATTTTAATTAAAAACAACTTTTTTAATCAAAATAATTAATAGTGATAAATTATGAATTTGAGTGGTTTTAAAGTATATTTAGAATATATTTTTACCATTTAATATAATGTTGGTCATTGGACATAATTTTACAATTAAACCGAACATAAACAAGTGTCAATCTTTTGATAGTTATTATCTCTTAAAAACACGCTTTTTGTTTTGACAACGGGAATTAATTTTAAATTAATTTCTGCCACTTCTGTGTTTTGAATTTAGGAAAATGGATTCCATATTTGGAATCAGTATGTTCAAATTGTGTAAATAGGTAACTTTTATTTTTAGACATTTTGAATAGTTAATGTGGTAAATATTTTATTTACCATGGTTAAAGGGTAAATCCGGTAAATAAGGGTTAAAAAATAATATTATAATAATACAAAATTACCCTAAAACGTGTCCTAACCATATTGGTGGACACATACCCGACCATGGGCATCCTTGGGTCAATTTGGGGACCCCTTGGAGCCACTTGTATGTGGTAGGGACACATTATATTAATAAAGTTAAAATAAAAATAAAAATGGCATAAGCTTACATCTTTTAGAAGAACAATTTTTACATAGGGTTATACATGTTGGATTTTCGATTATAAATATTCCTTAGAAAGATAAAAAGATTTCCTACATGATTATATTTTATTTATAATTTTTAGACATCAAATAAGTTAAATTATTAATGACACAATAATGATGCAATGTTTACCTCATTAATAAATCATTGAAATAAATAATATTATAATGATTAAAATATTGACTAAAACCTGTCCAATTCTTATTGGTTGATGTTATTTAGAATATGAGTCATCTTATCTTCGACCTCAATGATTTTTGGACCATTATAAATCGAATATAATTATATTATAAAGTAATACATTCACTCTTTCCTAAAGAACCCCTCCTCTCCCTTATAAAAGGAGACCACTTCTACTCATTCCTCACACCTCTCAAGCCACTTGGCTCGTCCAAACTCTGCCCAACTAAACTCCCCACATCCCTCTCCTCCTCCTTGAAGCTTCCCCTTAGGCAGAAAGCATTTCAACAAGTCCTTTGGTTCCAACCAAAGTGAGTTACCTAAATTAAAGGTAACGATTTCTCTTAAATTATTTTCATTTATTTTGCTTCTTCAACACCCAAACGCTTTTTATTTCCTTTCTTTTGTAACAACACCAGTATCCTCAATATACTAGGACGTTGTTATAATAAGGATTCAAACTACACATACACACAACTCCATCTAATGGATGATGAACATAATGTTTCTGTGGATGGCAAACTAACGCCTCACGAAACGATGATTGTTCAAATACATCTTACCGCCTCTCATGGTGGCCATTATGATGGAACTTTAATTAAATATGATATTAATGATATATATTTTATATATAATCTTCTTTAATTCCATTTTATTTCATACCATTATTCGTTTAATGTTGTATATACATACGATAATTTCATTTGAGGAAGTGTGGACTACCGCCCCCTTAAAATGATATGACTCGTTCATACCACACATGGAACGTATAAAGGATGGTGTTAATGAACTTAAGTAACATATATAAAATATAATATTATACTGGAATAGTAATATACCTATGTATCATTTGGATTCGATTCATTTAAAATAAAAATTAAATGGAAGTAGCGTTCGTGCGTACGTACGGACTACCGTCTCCACGAACGCGATGAGATTCATTCTCCATCGTATCCATTCAAGTATAATTATCATTTAATGATTTAAAAATGATGTTTAAGGACTTGATATAATTCTGGATATGAATATGATACAACAAACATGACTTATGTAACAAAACATATAAAGAAAATGAGTAAGTTAACACCCGAAACAGTGATAATACTAAGACATTATTATCAAATTAATATTAAAAGATCATATATGATATCATATTAATGTATATGATTCTTGTATAATTTAGTAACAATTATTTCCCTATTATACAGGAGGTTAGCCTACCCCAACCAAGGAAAAGTACAAGGTAAGGGTTATTTCACAATCTCTTCATTATCCGAGGTTGTATTATACGTAATAATCTACTGGGACCTCTTTATCATCCACATCCATGTTTCTTCAAAATGTATTTCAAAACATTTTTACTATTTACAAGAATATGGGTTAAAGACATTTATACCCTTGTTTGACTTTTTATAAGAGGTTTATAAAGGAATCTTTCCGTCGTTTTCAAAACAAGGTCCTTTTTAACCTTTTCGACAGAATTGAGGTAAGAATGTTTTTTTTAACTTATGCGGCGGGTGCGGTTATTTTCCGCCATTATAAAATCGTCGAAGCTTTCCATACAAGCTTATAAGAATATTTTCAAAGAAAATGTTTTATTTTATATGGATCTTAAATGATTTCAAAATAAAAGGAGATACTTCTTTAAAAAGAATTTTGATTTCATCTATGTCAACATCCTTTGATGGATTTTAAGATTATTTGAAGTTGATTTATTATGATACAAAACTTCTATATTGTATTGAAGGTTTTGTGATATGTTTGACTGTGGATGTGCTATTTTTATACCATTCATAGTTTATGGTGAAATTATTGACATTTCGTATGCTAGTTTTAATACGAATGTTTATGTTATGTTTAAACCTTTTCATATGGGAATGCATTGGACTTAATAAGTGACGGGTGGAGCCCGCTATAGCTCCTCGATGCATCGGTAGGTCTCATGAGACAAACTAGTGTCTTGGCACAAGGCCTTGACAAAATCTTATTTGTAGTCTTGGCACGAGGCCTTGGCTATGTGGTTATGATAGTCTGGCATTATGCATTCCAACATTATGAAAGTGGTTATTGATTTTTTCATGTGATTATTTGATTAGTAGAATATCCATGTGAATAAGTAAATGGCATTATTTCATTTTATTTATGCCATACCATGTTGAAAGTTCATATTTAAAAGGCTTTTGTTTTAGTTATACATTGCCTTAAATATTTCTTCTTATTTATGAAAGTTTCCGCTATATTGTTATCCTTACTGCGCATTTGAGCTCACCCCTTTTCTATGTTTTATTTTTCCCAGGATGTGAAGAAGTAAGTTATGAATGACCTGCAGGGATTTTATGAGGGGTTAATAGTGTGGATTGTGGAAACATTATGTTGTTGTAGTAGTTTTTTCATTTTATGATGTAATGTAAAACTTATGAATATATCTAGTGTTTCCAAGGCTACTAAACCAATCGGTCTTTCGAGATTTGATATTTCTTGTGATCATGCCAATGTTATGTAATAATGCACCGACTCTGGGTAACTGGGGTCGGGGCGTTACATGAAACCCTGGTACGAATATGTATTCACCATCAGGATGTAGTGACAGACCTCTTGAATGTGATATGATATATTATTCTTCAACTATGTTGACTTAGAATGATGACGGTGCAACCATTTGTCAATGGAAGAATGGATTTGAGAATTACATCTAGGATATAATGGATTATTCTAAGAAGAATCACTAACAGGAATATGAGTCTATCCCAAGTCATGTACCATTCTCACATGTTCATCCTTGGAAAAAACAAGGATATATTCCCAATCCTGGGTTATAAGATTATTCAAATGTACATCTTTAATAGTCATTTTCCACTATCTTGATTCATGTTCAACACTCACCAATTTGGATCTGGTTGTATTAGGGATTTGATCCCAATTCGATGCCTCTCCCTTCATCAGAATATAATGATAATCCTCTTGGGAGGAAGCAAGAGTGTTCCATTTATCTATAATAGAAATTTGTTCATGATGATCAGTGTGTTTTTTTCATGGATGCAAGGATAAGGGTATGAAATGATCCCTTCATCTAAAATAGTTATGGAATATGCCAACAGATGACTTTAACTATTACTTAAATGTATTTGTATATTAGTAAAATGTGTACAAGGATACGGGCCTTCACATTTTATGTCCCCATGAAGAACTAGAAGATGTCCTATATTTAAGTAGGGATTGTATCCCACTTCAGTCCTCCTTGTGTCATTAGTTTGTGCTAATGTAAATAATATACATTGGTATGAATATGAGGTTCTCAAATGCTTGTTGTGGGAATATCCCTAAAAACATGTTCAGATTGAGCAGAGAGATGACCAAGTTTGATGGTCCCTACCTGAATATGCTTGCAATCATAATTAGTGGTAGTGAATAGATTTTACCTCTCCTAGATATTTGACACAATAATCCTCAGATGAGTATTATTTACAACCCATCCATGGGTGTCACATGGCACTGTGAATTACATGGTACCCTCAGTAAGACAATGCGGGGTACCGGTGGGATGGTGTTGTTGATGGTGGTTAGTAAGATCCCTCCTGGGTGGTCCCTAAACCTAAAGGGATCTGTATCTGGCTTCCTAGTCAACATTCCACAATTATAGTAGGTGGGAGTTATCGTGCTCTAGGGATAATCTCGTGATGCTATTGGTTGTGGCGATTAAAGCCATGGGTTTAGCGGCAACTATTCCCTAAAATAAAATTGATTGGTCATCCCATTTAGAGGACTTAATGGGTAGACTCTAGGTCGGGATAGTACCATACCAGTGGTATTCCAAAACCATATTATTTCCACTGTATCATTGGATATTCCGTGTATGTGAGAATGTTTTATGAGGGGTGGAAGTTGCAGTTGCAGATAATTTTCCAGAACAAATATTGGATGATGATGACATCATCTCGAATGAGGCTATTAAAGTGGTATCTGCTATTACACAGAGACAAAGATAAAGGTTACTGATATGTTTGGTATTTTAGGCATAATATTATCAATTATATTTTCATTGTTAAATCACGTGTTATTTTATTCTAATTTCATCAATTCCACTCATTTGGACTTATAAAAACAACGATGGACTTATGAGAGCCCAGATTATAGAGGATCACATGTAAGATTTTGTTGTTTTTATTTATTTTGTTGTATAGGGTTTGAAAAACTATTCATTATGATGCATTATAACCTAATAGTTTAGTCATTGGAGATATTCAGGTCAGGTTCACTATTTCTTGATTCGTAGGGAAATCGGGTATGGAATGTGCATTAGACATAGTGTTACCATTTTCACCTCTACATAGAACACTCAATGGTTCCCCCATTTGTAGTTGGGAACAAACCTACTTTCCAAAAGGTCGGAAGTCAACTGGATTTCAAGACTACCAAATTGTAGGGACACAAATTTGTCGAGAGGATGGGAAGTCAGAAAAATCACACACTATTGGGGAGAATTTTTGGATACTCTAGAGAACACTTGTAGATTTAGGATATTCTCAAGAATATCCTCCTAATCCCAATGTGGGAATTGTTACCCTATAAATGAATATGGGTTCATTACATTCCCACATATAAAAGGAAATTTCTTCTTTAGTTAATCCATCTGTTTGTATCCATGGTTCCGCATCACTCCCCGGTAACATGTGGTTTCTTATAAGATGAGGCAATATGACCAAGTGCTTTGGAACATGATCCCATATTAGAAGAAAATAAATATTATGAGCATGTTATTTATCTATTATGAGGTTTCCTTCATATCTTGGTTTTTACAAGAATAATAACCCACATAATTTGTTTTACCTATCTGGTTTAACATCATAAGAAGTACTAATATAGGAAGTCATAAACACCTTAATGATCAGGTCTTATAGGGATTTCCTACATATCCTGAATAAATTGAGAATTAGTTTTTTCATAGTTAATTTCATTAGTACTTACATATTGGGGTGGACCGTGTCAATATAAGGACTCATGGTGTAGATGAAATGATTACTACTACTCCCTAAGATCTTGTCAGCCATGCTAGGTGTGAGAAAAAAGGGATATCTTGTAACCAATGTATTAGTTTGAATAAGAGAATTATATACTAGGATCACGTAGAATTATCAATATGGACCACACACCTTAGAGATAGGTAGACAATTTATCCTGAGTATGGTAGGAATTAGAGTCGTCATAGTTCCCTTTATGTTGGGTATTACCCAATTATGATGCCCTTGATGGAAGAGGTTTATGAAGCTAGTGATGTATTCACTTCAATCACCTAATCTTACATGAACAATTTTTGAGGTAATAATTATGGGGGGTTTCTGATCAGCCTCATGGTGATTGGGTACAGGACATGTATAATATAATAGTACATGGGGTGCTTGGCACAGATCATAGGAAATAGGAAGGTGTCCTTCATACCCTGATTATGGAAGGAATCAGAGTTTTCATAGTTCATATATGTATGTGCATACACACTATGGTTTCCCTATAAATTTTTAGGGGTGCATTGGGAAGATTATATGACCATTGAATCTCCTTAATCCCATGTGATCCTTTCTCGTTAGTGAGAAACAGTGGATAATAAGTAATCAATGTCATTTCTTTGGACAAGGGACTCCTATACTGGCCCTTCCATTGATGATCAATATGGATCTCAACCCTCAGAGGTAGGAGGTCTATATATCCTTAATTTTGATTTAATTGAAGTCATGTTAGATCACTTTGTCTCAAGGGCTTACACACTGAGGATTCACTATTTATTGGGGAATACATTCCCATGATAGACAAAATTGTCAAATCCTGGGATGCCTTGATGATCTATCATTCCTATCTATAAGGCATAGTAAGACCCAATTGGAAAATCCTTGGATACATCTCAATTCCAGGCTTGAAACGTATGGAGGGTGATACAAGATCCAGTGTGGAATAGTTTGAGAGGTGTCATGTTTCTTGGCTGACACCATTGGGAGACACCGTCAGACCTGGACGACATGTATCGAGGGAATCAAGAGTCTCAACTGACATGAACCACGGTTTTTGTTGAGGATTGTTTGTAATTCCTATATGCTTTTTTGAGACTTGGATAACGTAAACACAATTCTCTCTATGTGTTAAGTGATGTGTCCAATGGATGTACCAATTATTGGGTGATAGACATAGAGGGTTTGAGAGAACACATTGGTGCCAATGAGGGGATTGTTTGACTTTCATTGACTTGTAGGTAGTACTCAACATGTCCCTGATAGGATGTTTATTTATGGTCACAATATCCATGGGGAATTCCTTGGTGTTGTCACATGTCCATGGATTATTCACCCAAAGTTCATGAGGCTCACTGAGAATGACTTTTTCATATGTCCACTACCTATGATCTGGGTACTAGCTCTTGTATTATTAAATCTTTAGTTTTGATTAGTGTCATTTTTCCTTGAGTGACATGTTATATGGAAGACATGTGATTTGGTTTTCTCATGTATTCCTATATTTCCTTACTGTGATCTAATAATGATGACATTAAGCACATTATGTATGTCACATTAGTGCTGCTGGTGTCTATCAATGTATTACTAGATGTAAAATTTCTAGATACATGATCGATAGCTTTGATAAATACATATTGGCTAAAAGTTGAATCATCCATATTTTAATCATTTGGAGTCTTAGAGTCTTACCATGTAGTAATCCTCATAATCCTCTTCCATTTTTCACGCTGGGGTTGGAGATTTATGTTCCTTACCACCCTGTATACTCATCGGTTTGTATGGTCTATCAAGCGAGTGTTGAACCTCGAGCCGACAAAGGGGGTCTCGCACCACACGGTTTCGTGAGTCTCTCCCTCAGACTACCTTGGGTGTGTCTTCTGATTTTCAGTGATCATGAATCTCCTTTGTGAATGATTCTCTTATTGTATTATTTCTTATTATTGTAGAATTGTTTGATCATGACGATGGGTAAAAGGAATTTCGTGTTTTCATGACAATGTGTTCGAGGGAATTCAAAAGATCAAATCACCGGTGGGGAGACACTATTGATACCCTTGGTAATATGTATTGGGGTCTCATGGGAAAACGTTTTGGGTGTGCTGGGTATGTCCCATGCCATTTAGAAACCGCATGTCCCCCTCTCATCTACCCTTTATATTTCCTCTATTTGATGTAATAATGGATGGTAGTCGTGGGAGATTTTATATGTGTTGTCCATGTATTTCTTCTATTGTTTGGTAGATGCATCTTGGGACCAATATTGGTTGTACATGTGTGCATGGGCATTTCATGTCCTGAAGATGAGGATGAAAAGTCCAAGTTCCTCCACAAGACATGGTGTCCATGTCGCTAAGTGTTTGTCGTGCCTTGCTGGTTTTCATGGGAGCGTCACATTTCAATTAGTGACTAAAAACCCATCTCACCAACAACCTTTTTATCAAATTGTTTTATTGTACAATGTTCAAGGATAATTCTTAATTTTATGAGTACTATCTATGATTTTTGATTTATTTTTAGATTATGTCTCTCTAGACCAATATGGGTCTTATGTAGAGTGTGCAATCATGTAGTTGACTTGTATATATTTCCATCTCTATAGCATTGCAGAGTTTTCTTGAGTCTCCTGAAGAATTTTTTTGGGAATGGCTGATATTTCATATGGATTCTGGGTAGTTGTTTCGTATCCCTTGGATTTCCCAGTTTTCACCTCACATGTATTTTAGTGATTGTGAACCACAATCTCTTCTTCCCCTTTATCTACTTTGTTTTATGTGGCGATGGATGAGATTCATGCGATATTTCTTAGATATCAGCAAGGGATTTTACAAATCCGAATGTTGATTTGGTGAATGAGATTCATAACCACTAGGGGAATATTCCTTTAAAATGTCATCCTTAGTTATTTTAGAAGTATTTTGGTTGTTTTTTCAGTATCATTGCAATGAAAAACAATGAGGCCTAGGGGAACTCGTTTAGTTTTCATGGGGTACTTTTCATGATTATGTAGGTTTGTTGAATAGGGATTTGCGAGACTATCCACAGGAGATGTGCCTTTCATAGGGACTTCACATTAACTTTAAATGGTCATGTGATTATGAGTATATTTGGGGATTCATGAATCATGGACCACCATAATTTTCCATTCTTTCATAGAGAGAATAATTTCTATATTCAGGTATTTACTCCTTTTGTGTTTTTTTTGATGCTCATTTAGAGGGAATCAATAACTATTCATATGTAAATATCATGATATTTTTCATCACATGCATTATGAAGCCAACAGATGGAATAGAAAAATTTTAACTCACAAGGGCATTATAAAAACAAGATCAATATATTTCTTAAATAAGAAATTATATAATAGGACCCTTGGTATTTGGCCGTTCCATTTCCTCTCTGATATAATTCAATCAAAATTCAATTTTAATACCTATTCATGTATCATTTAATATCTCAATTCATCAATACAAACTAGATTTTTTTAATCTCACCATAATGGTTTATCATGTGAAATAGACAATCTTATAATGCTTGCCTCTATTTTACTCACATGGGAAACTCAATATATTATGAATCGCAATCTATGATTAAAAATTAAATAGCATAGTATTCATTATAATAATATGAGAATCTAAATTAAAAGATCAATTTATTCATAATTGAATAATTTCATAATAATGGATATGATTAGAAGTTGTTCCATTTGAACAGTCACACAAGATTCTAATATGATAGAAAATTCATAAATAACAGGAACTTGCAATGCATGTTCCAAGTCCGTGGTCAACTATCCATTACCATTAATCCTTTCAATAATAAATTTGAAAATAATTTTTAAACCCAATGAACAATTCAATTTATAAACCAATTCATCAAATTTTTTTACAATTCATATCACAATTCAAAACCCAATGCAAAGAGAAATAGGTTACTCCTCAATGCTTTCCAAAAATATAATTCCATCATAATGAACATTTTTTAAACAACACACCCATAGGTATTGTTCTAGTTTCAAGGTCAAAATGCTATAATTAATATAATTAAAAGGACACTTTAATCTCATAGTATCAAAATCCAATTTTTTGGTGGCTTCTAAGAAATGGGTGCAAAGATAAAAGACATACATAAATCACTTGATGCATAGTAACTAGAAATAATAGATAATTAGATCTGATAATATAAAAATTTAATTTTTCATTTAATATAAAAATATCCCAAAAAATTAATTAATACATCGAAAATACCAACTTTTTAGCATGCATTAATATATATTTCAATTTAATAATGTCTAAAAACATGATTTTTCATTTGTTATTTATTTTTTGAAATTTATTGGAATCCATATAATAATTATACATTTTCAAATTTCCTTTTTGAAGGATCATGGATTATAATTATTAATTATTAATTCATTTTGAAATTAATCTAGAATAAACATAGACTGAATGATGATGTTAATGGGTTGATTATATAGAAATTTAAAATGCAGATCATATCACAAATGAATTTTATATCATAGATTACATAGAATTTATGAACATTAAATGAAATTTATATTTTCCAAAATAGGGAAAAGGCATGAAAAAATTCGATTTTGGGATAAAAATTCTTCCTCAAACAGGGTATTTAAGAATATCATATGACTTTTTCAACTCTTATATGAGATTAACTTCCTTGTAGATTAATTTTAGATAAATGTTGGACTTTTACACCTGTGAAAAATCTAGTCAATCGTATATGAGATTTATCCTGACCCTTGGATATTTCTTGAAAAATAAAATGGCTATGTTGTTTATATTGTATGAAATTTCACCACTCCTAAGACATTCCCTCAGTGTATTTTCCAATGTCATCCCATGTATGATATTTTCCTCTTTGTAAGAATTATATCTTCAAAAATTATTTTTTATTAGAATTAAAATATCAAAATTTCTTGAATAAGTGGCTTTCAAAATATATTTCATTATATTTCTCCTGGTATACCGAAATAATGAATGGTCTCACTCAATATTTAATGTTTCCTTAATCCAACACAAAAAAGAATACGATGATCAAAAATATGTGATCAGAGGATATAATGTTTTTTGAGGCCACCAAATGATTAATATTGATGATTTGTCCATTCATATTTCTATAATAAAAGGAATTTTATTTGACCACTAAATACAATGAATATTTCATCATCATGAAATTAGATTGGGGAAAATGAAACTTATTATGACATTCTTGTGAGGGGACATCAGAAGAATATATGAATATTCCATGAGACTATATAAGAAACAAATTATTCACTTTATAATTATTTAATTATAATGATATACATAAAAGGGGACATATATCGATCTATTATTCTTTTTTACCTAATTTTTCTTTTCTATTAATGAAATTTCCTTATAATAATAGTTCACATAACAATTAGTGGTCATTCCAGTGATAATATATCCCATTTCATTTGGATACATACTATTTTTTAATTTTAAATAACATTTTACATGATTTTAAATGATTTTATTTTGATAATTTTAGATAGTCTGAGGTTTTCATTATAGCTAATTTCAATTCCATCTTTTATTCTTCTATTGTTTTTACATTTTGGTGACCTAGAAAGTACTCACTAACCACAATAGTGAGTACTGGGGATATTTTAGTGTTGATTGGATATATCTAAAGAATAGGATATTAATGATTAAAAGATATAAGGATCATTGTATATCCTTCTTCAAACAAAAAAACACATTATGAGGGTGTTAAATGAGGACTCATTTGATTTTTGGGAGCAAGAAGAGGAAATAATTTGAAAAATAAATCAATATAATAAGGAGGACACTATCCAATGATAAACCACTTTCATTAGGAAAAAAATTAAAACAAACATGATTACCTTCTCTAACCAATCTAGCCATCACTTCTATTAACACACACTAAACACACATAATAAAGGGAAAAAGAAAACTCATAACACTCCCCTCATCAGAAAAAAAAATCTGAGTCAATATTTTCATGTAATAATCATGGGTTTGAATTTTTTTAAGAGGATTATTTTGAAAATATACCTATCAAACTAGAACCTTTATTAAGGAGGTGAGTAAAAAAAGGTGCCCCACAGTAACCTTTATTCCCCAATAAACATGTGTTTTCCCCTCTTTAGGGCCTATCCAATTTCCCAAATTCCATATAATACTAACGACTATCCCCAATTTATAACACGTTTTTTATCAGTGTGGATTTTAATCAGTCACAAAAACCATAAGAAACATCCCAGGAGGTAATCAAACTTTATTACCACTACTAGAAAATCCTATTTATCATTGAAGTTCTGATTGGGTAGGATCCTAAAAATAATGGTTCACTGTTTTCCAAATGGCAGTAACCTTTAGTATTTAACCCTTTATCATTTGGGGTGTTATATTAACCCACATTTTGAGGTATTTTTTCTCATTATGGACCGTATATATTAACCCAGGTAGTTCCACTACAAATTTGGTTCAGTTCCACCACATATTCAAGTTTTAAATAAACTTATCTAAACCAATTTGCCAATTCAGGGATTTCCATATAACCTCATTCATGACTCCCCATACGTAGGAGGTTCTCGAATAGCAGTGAGGTCCTATGGAAAATTTTGGAGAAACAATTTCATTAAAACAAGGGGATCATTATAGTATAAAAATGTTGTGATGTTTATAATGAATAAATATGGAAATAATGAATTACTGTTAAAATTAGTAGCAAAGTTAAATGTATCACATGTAGTAGAAGTATGGAATCGAAAATAAAAAAAACCCAAAAATAAAAAATGATGCACTGTATGTTAATAGAGGATAATAAAAGTAAACACATCATACATCTATTTGAAACTCTATATATAAAAATATACATCCCCTAACTATATGTTTAACTCTACAAAATAGAGCCATTTCCATTGAATAGATCCTCAGGCATGAAATCTATAAGTGCATTGAAATTTTTTGAGTAGGGAGTTGGTACAGGACTCAATAGGAAACCAAAAATGGACCTAAACATAATATAATGACATATTTAAGTGAATTAAATTAATGTAAACATGGTATATATATCATAAACATATATCAAATAAGTCAAAAACACAACTCCACTCTCCATGGTCTATCTCAACCATCATTGGATCCATACCAGATGGAAGACTTGTGGTGTGCTTAATACATCATCCTTAGAGTAAGGAATAATCCCAAAAATAGAGGACACATAACTTTTTCAATGTATATTCTAATGCATGGTAACCTCAATCCTGACACAACCCTCTTGGGGGATATTATTATAGACTCAATATGCATGCTCTCCTCTATAATATAGAATAATGGAATATACAATACAAGATGTAAATAACATATTAGGAATAATGTCATGTTATGTAGTATCATCATTAGAAAAATAAATATGCATGAAAAACAAGCACAAGTAAAGGATTCATACACACAACTAATGTGATAAACTAATGTGATAAATCATCAGACATAGATTTCATAGGGGTACGGACCAAAAAAAAAGAACATGCCAACAATAAATTTAAGACATGTGATAATGTCAGGAGGTTCACACCATAGATGGAACAAAGATTAGTCAAGAGTCATTGTACAATTCATGAAGTACCAAAGGATCCCAAAACCTTTCATTGTTTGAAAAATTTATAACTTTTTCCCAATATATAAGTGATAAAACATCCAAAAGTCCTTATAAAGATCAAATTTCCAAATAAGATCTACATCCAACAATGGAATTCGTCCAAAAATAGCGTAGAATCCAAATACATGAATCATGATGTATATTCAAGAAATAATCATCAAAAACCACAATATATCTATCCCTTCACAATATACTTGATAATGATATCAACGGATTAATTTTATTGATCAAGGAGAATATGATAGAATTGATCATTATTATGTAAGAACATACAAGATTTGATGTCCAATATTGATTTGGAATTGGGGGGAGATGAGTTATAAGTGGAGTGGAGAGATGAAAATTTTCTGGAGATATCCTAGGGATTAGATATTTAAGGAGAGATATCCATGAAGATAGTCAAGAGTTATTTATTATTAAATCAAATGGAACTCGTTATATTCATAGTGTGATTTAATGAATCACCTCCCGAATTTCAGTGAAAACTGGTATGATGACAAATGAAACAACATGGCTTAAAATCCCATAAACCCCATTCATATAATAGATTTGAAAATCAAATTTTCAATATGATTCACATCCTATAGTATATTCCTTGGACCAACATATAAGGAATTCATGTTGTGAAATTATATTCATGTCATGAACTACTGTTTTAGAAAATATCTAGCTATGTTTTATTTCATTCTACGAACACCACTAACATTAAAAAAATTTGTTACTAACATCCATAATGATGTAACAAAATATAAATGGTTTTTACCTGGATATTATGGATATTACAATAGGTGGGTTCTATGTTGTCATTCATTTCTAATATTTTTTTTCATACATGATAATTTCTAATTTACATCACCACATTTGATTTTATATATAGTTATATAAAATTATACTTATAGAATTTAGAATCAAAGAATAATTAAACATGATAAAATTTTATTTTTCACAATCCCATTTATAAATTCTTAATCTTTATATTTGACTTGACATTTCATTGGAATAGAAAATATTGATAATAATTTTATCATAGATGAAAAGAAATTTAAGAGAATTATATGCTCATAAAATCAAGAATAATTATAACCCCCATCAATAAAATAATATATCGTAAAAAAAATAGAGTTATCTAACTATTTAAAATGCTTCATCAATTGGTATAAGGGGATCCTAACTAAAGATGTGTGGGATTGGAAATTTTTATCTATTTTGAGACCGTGTTGTATCTTATACGTTATGATTATTTAAAATTTCATTATAATTTCCTAGAACATATTGGAAAAATTATAGTTATAATATCTCGATCACGGATAAGTAACATTCCATGATAAATTACATAGGGAATTTTATAAGATTTGTTTCCATACCCCATGAAATACTGATCTAATAAATAGATATAAATAATAAATAATAATGATTTTTTTGAATTATTCCTTACACTTCCCACATAATCATTTTGATTTCATAATATACTGACATTGATTAACCAATGACTAATATAAAATTGATAAAACCGAATATATTCTTTCTCTAGAGGAAAATTGATTGAAAATGTAATGGATAAAGTAAAATACTTTATAATTATCACTTCCCAAAATTCCCAAAAAAATTAGAACATAATATGAAACATAGGGATTTTTTATGATATGGATTTCTAACTCTACTTTAATTCAAACTAAAATTGAATTAATAACATCTCTTTTGAGATAATAATCATTGAATAATGTTTAAGATGTATCACGTACCACATAACCCATTAGTTATTCCACTTTTACTCTACTTATAACTCTACATGTATAGCCTCCCTCAAGATCAATGGACATGAATTTTTAAATTATGTAACAACGGAAGTACCAATAGAAACCAATTATCAACCAATGACTCCAGTAGTACCATAATAATGTTTTTAGATCAATAAACTAATAACAATTAAGAATTTATTTCCAGCATACATGTTCACCATATTTCTAGCAACCACGCAACTAAAAAATTAGATCCCAGTATTCTAAAAAATATAAATAAGGAAAATCATAAGAACCCACAATAAATGACCAAATAAAATTACATGAGGATTACCCAAAATAATCAACTTTCCACCCTCAAAACCCATGGTTCATGTATGAAGGAGATAAAATTACTTTTTATCCAAAAGATATCTACAATAAATAACATTTTAAATAAAATCATACATGAACCCACAACCCAATAATTTCTATATACTTAGGTAAATGATCATTATATATCTTGGAGGAGTGTAATAGAGGTGAAAAGTAATGACAAACCACCACAGGATGTTGTATGGTGATGTGGATTAACCAAGGCATAGAAATCATCTACCTTTTATATAGAACCCAAACACGTGGTTATTATGAAATCAAACATATTTAATAATGTAATAAAAAATACGACATGGAAGAGTAACATCAACCCCAACATCCCTAACCCTCAGTAACCAACCTTCCCAAGAGGAATATTGATGAAGATTTATAAAAATACATTTTGGGAAAAAATCTAGAGACTGAAAGTAAATTTTCACTTTTTGGATTGTCATCAACCAAATCCCAATGTATGGAATCATTCTCAAGTAAATGTATTCCATTTAATGGAATCATCATGTTGATGAGAAGGTAATATTTGGTAGATGTGTTATTACTCTAATAACCCCACAAATACATAGAATATTTAATGACCCATGTAATTCACTATCCCTTTTACTATAACATTTCTAAATTTTATGAATACTTTATTTGATTTAGGAGAACGAATTTGTGTTATGCCTTACTCAATTTATTATTTCTCCCATTTATGAGACCTAAAAACTACTAGGGTAGTTATCTAACATGCGAAATAAAAAATTTCCAACCTATTTGGATTCATAAAATATGTACTAGCAAGAGTGAATGTGATATTGTAAATATATATCTTTTATATTCTAAACAAATTATAAGACATTGGTCAATATAATCAGGCAATTATATTAGGTAGTCCATTTATTAAACTGCTAGACCATATTAAGTGTTCATAAATGAATATATTAAATGGTTTTGGGTGAAGAAAAACTTAATTTTATTATTTTCGATACATTGAATAACCTACAATATGGTAAATCTATTTTTAAATTCACTTTTTCTGATATTCCGTCTTTAATGGAAGACAATTAAATGTTGGGTGTAATAATTTAAATATTATATGACTTTGAATCAATTAATTTCTCTAATGCAGCTATTTTTTAAACTGAATTATATCTACAATCAATTTTTTTATTCAATCGTATGAGGAGCTAGATGAATGTTATTTTTATTATTTACTCAAATCAGTCACTTATACACCATCTATACATGTGCATGTTACAAATTCGATGAATACTATGTTATAAAAAATGAAGGAACACCCCAAAACTAGAACTGAAGTGGAAGTCATATATTCATAAAAATAATTTTCCTAAACAAAAAAACTGAATATTTTAATTTATAATAGTTTAGAACAAAATAAAGAAAATAAATTCATAGAAATACTTCGTGTAAATGATAGTATAAAAGGATGGTCATTTTTAGATATCCCTGGCTTAATCCCCATAATCAGTGTGCACAATGTTTTTTTGAAGTAAAAAATATTGTTAAACAACACCAAAGGATGCACAATGAATCCTATTTTTATGCTATGAAATAGGAAAATTAGATTTTGTTAGGATATAAAATTTTTTTTTCTATATTGAACTCTAAATGGTTGAGTTTAATTATGATTTTACGCATAATGAAATGTTACACGATTTTATAAAATGAGAAGAAAGAAATTGTTCCCAATAGGATCCGAAGTATACTAGTGGTCAGAATTTAAAATAGGAAACTAAATCATGTGATAAAAAACCCATTTCCACCTTCCATTTCATTGACCAAATATTTTAGAGATTATATGGAAATGGGAATTTATATTTTCTTGATGGATTATATATTTATTTTTAGGTTCGTAAAGCTTCATATGATAATAAATGTTCAACACTCATCTATCACATTATTATATTTATCTATTTAAGGATTCCCTTTGGGAATTTACAATACCCATGGTACATTTCAATGTTGTATGGTGAGTATATTTTAAGACCTAGTTAAAAGTATCATGGAGGTATTTCTAGATGAATTTATTATTTATGAAATATGTTTTGAAATTTATATCAAAAAATCGGATATGTTTATAAAGATATTAATTGAAAAAAAATTTCTTTTGCTCATGGAAAAATTCTATTTCATGATTTAATGTAGTTTTTAGACTATAGAATTTATAAGGATGTAATTGAAGTAGATAAGGCCATATTTGACATAAGTCACACACTTTCTTACCCTATCACTATAAAATATATTATATTATTTTGGGTCGTTGATGGATTCAATAAAATATTTACTAAAGGATTTAGTAAAATTGATCTAAACTTTAATTACATAATAGAAGTAATTTTTTTATTATTCATGATGAAAAGATTTTTTGAATCATAAAAAGATATTGAGAATAGCCCTTATAATATATCCCCCTAACTGGAATTCCTCTTTAAGATAATATGTGATTCGTCGATCAATATTACGGGGGTTGTGTTTTCCTAATGGTGTTATTGAAACTTATATATGATTCCATTCATGTCACATAACGTATACACAACCAAAATATAATACAAAAATAGATAAATATTTCTGTCAACATTTTCTAGTGTGGAAAATGTTTTTTCATATATGTTATTAATTACAGTATTTTTTTCTAATTATGTAATGTAGTGATATTTCATCAATAATTATGATAAAAATAAATTTTTATTAATGTAGATACCACTATTACATGAATTTTATATATAAATCATACACATGTAGGGTTTTTTATGGAAACATGATTATGTGACCTCACATTTTGTAGGTAAAACACTAGCATGGAATAATGTAGTGGGATCTCTCCATAGTAATATGATGGATAATTCCAGTGAAGATCCCTAGTATGCTTGTGTGATGAATTTTTTTCCCATTCAAACATAACCTCATTAATTACTATGATTAATACTTTTTATACGTAATGTGGGTAAATGTTCTTTTCATAACTGGATCATTAATTGTACATAGTATGTGGTGACCAACTAATTGGGATACTTATACCTATGGAAAATGTAATTTCTATTATTTCATTTTTCCATACAATTGTATAGAGTTTCCATTTTTATCTAAATTAATTGAAGGGAATATTTTATTAGAATCTATTCAAAATCAATTTTTAAAGTCTCACAAGTTTTTTGACACATAAGTCAATCTTACTGAATTATTAAAGGAATTTCTAAATTTCAGTAAATTATGCAACAACAAAAAGTTGATTGTGAAATATTTGACGTATGGGGATTATATTTTATGCATTGATTTAAAATATTTTTTGGATTTTACAATATCATATTAATAGTAAAATAGTTCTTAAAATATATTGAAGCTCAAGAATCCGAAACCATTGATCCAAAAATGTTGATAGTGTTTATATGATCATACAGTATAATATGTTTGGAGTGCCTCAATAAATAATTATTAATTAACGAACTCATTTTCTATATCTTGAGAATCAAATACTTCATGAAGTGATATTGACTTCACCATAAGATCTCACTTCCATACCATATACAAAAAATGGGTAGTTTGATTTTTTGAATAGTGTGACAAAGAGGATTTTATAAATCAGTGTGTTACCCAAATTAAATTACAATAGTAAAATAACTTATTGATCTGTTCTGTGGATAAATGGATACCTTAAAAAAACTATAGTTATATACCCAACATTATATTATTGAAATAATTTTTACTTGTTTTTTTATCTACATCACAAGGATTAACGGGTATTAGATAATGTGAATGTGAATTTTAAAGAGGGTTGAGTGGAAACTGAGCTCCAAATAATGAAACAAAAATAGAAGATAATGGAATTTTTTGTGAATTTCTATATTTATAACATGATTTTGGAAATGGAAAATTCACTACAATGATATCCCAAATATTTCCATACATGATCCAAGAGTTGTCATGTATCACAAGCTTTGATTTGACTGGTCATATAGCCCGAATATAGTTACAGATTAAGAGTTATTGAAATTTGAAATTGGGATGGAAAACTTGTTCGTAGAGACCATTCATAGAGCTCCCTCTGTGATCGTGGAGTAGAGTAAATTCAATGAAGTTTCTGCAAGCACAGCAAACCACATGATTGAAATCTGTATGAGTCGAATGAACATGACAAGAGCCTTCGAGAGAACCATGAAGCCCGTAATGGTATCCTCTGCGACTATGAGAAACATGATGGAACTACCTTTGGTTGTAGAGCACTATTTCCTATGTAGCATCATTTTCTCTACACGGAACACATTGTTTCTTCTCTGTGAGATCTATCGACCACTATCGCATATAAATATTAGGATCACCCACCTCTATATTCATGGTTACCCCACACAATTAGAGGCCGATCTCTTATATTTCACAATGCACCTGAGCCCCGTGATGTAATGACTTTTGTGAAAGAATGATCCCATTGAAAAGGAGGCATCTACTTCGGGTTGCTCTTGCCTCCATGAAGCCCCCATGCTCTCTAAGACCCTGATCTCTGCAATGCACCATGCTCCGTGATACATTGATTTCCACAAATCCCCTTGCTCCGTGAAACCAAGAGCTCCTCGAGCCCCTTTTCTCCATAAAACCCAGAACCCCACAATCACCGTTGCTATATGAGACCCTAAACACCAAAAAACTCATTTCTTTGTGAAGAAATATCCTTCACGATGGTCTTACCTTCATGCCTACCGGTCCATACAGCGTGGAATGATCCCCTACACTGCTTCTCAGAATCACTTCTTCCTTTCTGTCCCATCCCTCCAAACAGGTCCCTTCTCTACCTCTACTTACCCTCAAGAAAAATGGAGAGTTGCACCATGAACTTTTAGGGATAGGGCGTCGACATTTTCTATTATTCCCTTACATGAATATACCTTCCACCTATGGAATTAAATAATTTTAGATACTCCTAGGCACTCAGTGAATTACCTTGAGATGACATATTCTTCATGGTATGATTCCCATGTAGTGTATTGAGATTCTCGTCATCAATTCCCCTAAGAACCTTGAGTCGAAAAAATATTCAAGTAACTCATCCCACCCACATCACCTAACTCATATGCCAGGATCCCTTATAAAATGGACTCTCTTGTGAAAGTCCCAAGACCAGCCATTTCTAGGCACCTTATACATAACAGTCTTATCTATAGGAAATTAAACTGTAGTCCACCATATATTAGCAATATAGGAAGCATTTTACTCCATACAAGAGATTCCTTAAGCAACAGGAATAAAATGTTAATAGTCATATATATATGACATTAAACTATAGTGTACCCTATATTACAAATATATGATTAATCTTATTCTAAAGTATGACTTATGCACCAATCATAAGAGAAAAACTATCCTCTCTACATGACTATAAACTATATTATACCCTAAATGAAAAATATTGGATTCTTCTTGTTCCGAATAATAGATGCCTTATGATCCAAGCATAAGATGCCAACAATCATCACTATGTTACTATAAATTGTAGTGCACCCTATTTGACAAACATAGGATTCCACGTTCTCCAAATAAGAGATTCGTTATGCGCCAAGAATAAGATTCAAATAGTCCTCGCTACATGTTATTAAACTGTATCATTCCCAATCATTCAATAATAGGATGAATCATACTCTAAAAAAGATATGTCTTATACTCCAAGAATAAGATGTAAATAGTCCTCTCCATTTGACTATTAACTGTAGTACACCTTATATGTAAAAATATTGGATGCATATTTTCTTGAATAAGAGATTCATTATGTGCCAAGCATAGGATACTAATAGTCCACACTGCATAACATTAAACAGTTTTATTTCCAATCATTCAATTATAGTATTCCTCTTACCTCAAATATGATATTCCTTATGTGATGTGAATATGTTGCCTCATGCCAGGATCATAGTGGAATAATTTCAAGAGCGATGGAATCAGTTCGATTATTCCATCACTCAAACTAACTCTTTGTATGTCCTTCATTTGAATCATCATTCTCTTTCATGTCTAATGGGACCCCCAAATGGAAAAGTCCCATGATGCATCAGCTCGCCTAACGTTCTGGGCCAACGTTCCAGAAAACATTGGATGAAATAATGAGTCAGGTATAGTGTTTCGAACATGGTCAGTAGTCAAACCTCGTTTGTTTTTTCACGTTTTAGTCTAACATGATATGGAGGTCAAGTTTCTCAAATGTCCAAAATTTATTCTCCCTCGTCAAACCTCCCTCAGTGGATTCTGAATGTCGAGAAATTTATTCACACATTTCATCTCCCTTTCATTGGACTGATTCCAACGCCCTTGGAGTTTTCTTTCTTGTACACTAGAACATAGGTTTTGGACTCAATTATATTCCTCAACCACTAGTGAGTTAGGATGACCTCATGGCCAGACATGTGGATGAAATTATGTGTGGCTTCCATGCATAAGCCTCCTTCACCGATGCCTCTTATTATTGGAACTTAGGAAACTTACATGTGTAAGACATGTTATCCATCATTTGTGACCACAACTTTGTTCCATGATCATCATGTCTATTTTTGCCTCATTATTCTCATACTGAGCATGACTCACTTGAGCATAGAGTAAGAATTTACCTTGACATCATCCCTTGGAATTCCATAGCGTGTATGCCCTAATAACCCAACTAAACTATGTGGAATTTGATCTTTTTCCATTCAATGAAAGGTATATAGGAAGCCTCCCCCAGGTTCAAGACCAACACCCACTTGTCTTTGCCTCTTCATATCGGTTCACCCTCATCCCACATGATGGTAAATTGTATGACCCTTTCGTCCTACATGAAGATAAACTGTAGCCATTAAAACATCATGGGTATTGATCCCTATCTCCTAGAGGGGGTATATAGGAAGCTTCCTCGATGTTCAACCCCAGTCTATGGTAAGTCATCACATTCCCATTTTTTGGGATTCAACTCTCTGACCCCCCTTGGGGTGTTTGACCAATCTTTGTCTTCTATCCACCGTTAATCCCCTATTTCATCTTCAGATCACTATCCTACGTGCGCACCGCAATCCTACACGTCATTATAACTACATTGATTTTTATCGTTGTCTCTAATACATGGTACATAGGAAGACTCTCCGAGGTTCATCCCCAAATAATGGTAACCTCATTTGAACTACGTGGTTTTGATTCCTTGTCTCCTAGATAGGGTGTGTAAGAAGCATCCACTAGGTTCAATCCTGAACTCTAGTAAACATCGGTGTCCCCTTTGGTGTGACACACATCATTGGTCCATCCCAGCAGAGTCCGACCAACTCTCATAATTCTAACCATGCGTAACCCCAACATTTTATCGGGTCCTTGTCCTCCGCACACTCCCCAATTCCATTCCCTATCCAGAACTACATGGAATTTCATTCCCTGCCACTGGGAGATGTAATAAACCTCCCTAAGATTAAATCCCATCACTCATGTCTCATACTAGTATCTCTCTTAACCCCTTTCTTTTTTGGGAAGGTCATTCCCTTACAAAAAGTTTCTACTTCTATCAGGTCAAATTCAAGCATGCATTATCACTGGCCACCTCCACCGGTGTCACATCACCCACCGAACTATGTGGACTTTGATTCCCTTCCATGTGGATAAGTAGGAAGCCTCTCTTAGGTTAAATTCCAACATTACCGTCATCTTCATGTCGTTTCTATCTCCTTTACCATGAACTTCAATAATCCTTACATAATCCATCATTATTTTTAACGAAAGCATCACATCTTGGTGTGATCATCCCATTCCATCGAGTAGATAACCATACATAATCCCCACCCAATCCATAATCATCCAACACATAATGTTACTCTTTCTATGGGATTCTATGTATGAGTAAGCCCCAACATGTATTTGGGTTCTTTTCCTCTGTGTACACCTTTATCCTAGGCCTCACCAATTTGAACTATATGGGTTTTTATCCCATTCATCTACAAAGGGTATGTAGAAAACATCCATATGGTTCAATCCCAGCCAGTTGTAAACCATAGTGTTCTCTTTTCTCAGATACAGTTTCACTGATCCACCCCCAGTGGTGTACAGATCATCCTTCATCGTGTGATACCTTCCCTTTATGGGACTCACCACCCTCGGTCATCCCTCACTGAGTGTTTTAATCCATCCATCTGGTAAACACTCTACATGATCCCATTTAGGGATGTACCAATATGATCTGTCTCCATGGAGAATTCCGGTCACTATTATTCCATCACTTTAAATATGTTAAACTCGTGGACTACCCTATGTTGAACCTAGGATGCCTGAGGAAAACCTGGAATGATATGCCTTTGCTGTAATAGTCTCTACAAGATGTTAAACTCGCATAATACCCCATGTTAAGAATGGGAGGCAGATGAAAACCTCAGAGACATACCTATAGCATAAGACACCTCATGATCGATGTAGGGATGCCTCAGGTTCTTCACCCTTTAGATTTCCTCTTATAGAGAAGAATATATATCTTCCAATGTCTGCACTTCCGGAGATGCCCCGATAAGACGAATTTTACCATCTACTCGGACCAATGTTTTCCGCCCTATGAAAATCCCTTAGAATGTCCGGACACAATCAACATAATTAACTGGGACCCACAAATATATGTTATTGAGAATGAGATTCACAAACAATGTCTTGTCAATATGGTTGACCCAGACTAGGTGACGCATTCTGAGGAGGAATATGTGGATGGAGGAACCGACATCCCATTATCCAATTTTGATCAAGGTGAAATCAACCCTGAATAAGAAATAAATTCCACCCACCTTTGAAAAGAGGGAATGCGTGGAAATAGTGCAGCATGATAGGCATGTCCAAATTGAGGAATCACTCTTGTGAATCCCCTATCCTTCATGTACAGGAGTAATAGTACCATTAGGTGCGTGAAGACAATGCTCCATCATTTCCTCACCGACTACTCCACCTTCATAGGCTACGTAGGGGGAATCCCCCCCCCTGACTCCCTATGCACCATGCCGAACCTACCACCTTCATAGGCCTCATTGGGGGCATACACTCCCAACTCCACCAGCTCATCGCTGACTCTACCACCTTCATAGGACGTGCATAGGGAATTCTCCCCTGACTCCATTTGCTCCTCACCAACTCTGCCACCTTCACGAGTCACGCATGGGCATCCGCCCCCAACTCCATCAGCCCCGTGCCGACTCCTCCACCTACACAAGCCGCACAGGGGGAATACACCCCCAAATCCATCAACTCCTCACTAACTCTGATTCTTTCACAGGTCGCACAGAAGGTATACTTCCTCGACTCCATTGGCACCTCGTTGACTCCCCCGCCTTAAGAAGCTGTGTAGGGGGCATCCTCCACTGAATCCATTGGCTCTTCGCTATGTTTTCTTCCCTCATGGGTCATGCAGGGGGAAACTACCCCAATCCAATGGTGAAACTCCAACAGTACCATAATTCATTGAGGAGTTCCTCCTTTCACCTCTTCTATCATGCACGAGTGTCATCCCCATCCCCAGCAAAATCATAGAGCATGTCTTCCCCATATCACTTTTATCATCCACATGAGTAATCTCTATTTCCATCATTGAACATTTTGGAGGTCCTCCCCGCACCTCTATCATCAGGCATGCAAGTCCTCCCCACACCTCTATCATTAGGCATGGGAGTCCTCCACGTCACTTCATAATTCTATTGTGGAGGTCATCCCCATATAAATATTATTAGGCATGTGATTCCTCCATGTCGTCATCATACACCCTTGCGGGGTTCCTCCCTACATCAATATCATCATGCACATGAGTCCTCCCCATCGCCATCATATGTCATTACAGAAGTCCTCCCCACACCGCTATCATGAAGTAAGGGAGTACTCCCCGTCTCCATCATCAGCCAATGAGGAGGTTCTCCCTACACTGCTACTGTTCAACACATAGTTCATCCACGTTCTCAACATCGACCATCATATTGGTCCTCCCCATGAATCTAAAAACTTCATCAGAGAGGCCGTACATGTGTCAATCCCATGATTTTCTATGAAGAACCAATACGGGGTGAATCTTGATCTTATCTATTCTTTAGTAGCTTTACTTAATCAGTTGTATTTAAATATTCCATGCCATGGGGGCTCAATGTTCGCATCGTACTGACGTTTTAGGCTTCCATGATTTTCGGACACCATATCCCCATCATACTGACGCTCTAGGATATCATGCCTTCTTGTCTTTTTCACCTTGTCTTATCAATGCTCTAGGATTCCAAACCTTCCAAGATCCATCTCCCCATCATACTGACGTTTCAAGCTTCCACGTGTTCTGAGATCCATTGCCTCATTTTACTGATGATCGAGGATTCCATGACTTTTGTGTTCTATCGCCCTCCTCGTTCCAACTTTCAAGGATTACCCTCCTCCCGGGATCAATTGTCTCGTCATACTGATGCTCCAGGCTTCCACCCCTTCTAGGATATAGCTCCCTATTGTATAGACGATCCCGACTTCCATGCCTTATAGGATCCATCTCCCTCATCATACCGACACTCTAGGATTCCATTCCTACTAGGCTCTATCTCCCCTATACTACCGATGCTCCCGAATTCCATGACTTCCATGATCCATTTCCAAGTCGTACCGGTAATTGAGGCTTCCATGCCCTCTGGGATCCATCTCCCTCATCATACCAATGATCCAGGATTTCACACCATTTGGTCTCTATCACACCGTTATAGCAACGTTTCATGCTTCTACACCTTCTGAGCTCCATCACCCCCATCATACTTACACTCCATGCTTCGACACCTTCCAGGATCCATCTCCCCTATCGTACTGATGCAATGGGGTTTCATTAATTATAGTCTACATCACCCCCATCAAACCGATGATCTAGGCTTCCACACCTTGTAGGCTCCAGTGCCCCATCGTACTCACACTCCACGCTTCCTAGCATCCCTGGCTCCATCACCCCATTGTACCAATGCTCCCAGATTCCATGCCTCTGAGGATCCATTACCCCTCTAGACTGAGGGCATCCTATCAGCCCTACAACCCTTGAGACACTCTGTATCATCCCAAATACATCATTTCATCAACCACAGAGGTCCTCCCAAACACTTCAACCCCAAATTATATAATGATCACCATTGGATTTCCCAACATAGGAATTGAGAACTTCCATGCATATGCTGGGTGAATTTTATTGTAATCACATCATTTAGATTCCCCCCTCATCCAAAACCACCAAAATGGAATAGTGATGAATATCCTTCTACCGATGCAATTCATTTGTTTTCACCTCTTAGTTTCATGATGTTAAACTACATAACGACCCACATCCTTGTAGCATAACATTAAACTGCATAACAAACATCATCTTGGTCACACAAAGTTAAACTGTGTGCCATTTTGGTCAAAGATATGTGTTCTTAAATAATAACCACTACTTGTCCTAATCACATGACATTAAAATATAAGATAAAAAATCCCCACTGTATGACATTAAACTATATGTCTATAATCCTTATTACACAATGTTAAATTGTATCCTTACCCATTGTCAATCAGAGGAATCCTCTTCGCAATGCAGGAGATGACTCGACATCCCCATCGCATGATGTAAAACTGCATAATTCCATAAGCTCCGAAATGAGATAGTGTTATGCATTCGACACTAGTTTAATTCCGTGACACTCTTAAAAACTACCTTAGGAACTTTTTGGATGAGAAGGGGTTCATCTCCCACCATTTTATAATCCATGTTGTTGTGCCAAAATGCATTATAGCGTAGTACCTCATGTGTTGGAATCAAAATGGGAATAAACACATTCCATTTTTGGGTTTCACATCATCCTTTTATTTGGATTCACATCTTCTTCACGTCTGAAGGGACCCCTTAATGGCCATGTCACATGCCACGATGGCTCACCTAATATCTTAGTAAAACACCCTAGAAGACATCAAATGAAATTTTGAGACAGGTGATGTGTTTCGATCATGGTCAGCAGTTGACCCACATTTTTTATCACCATTACAGGCAACACAATATGGGTGTTTTGTTTTGAATATGGTCAATAGATTTGTAAAATTTTTATGCCAAAATCATCACTTTAATCCAGATATAGGAAAGTGAGATTCACATCACTCCACTACCTTATCATTAGGTAGAACTCCAACACTATTGGTGATACCCCACTGTGAATCTACATGTGTTATGTAGGTAGTTTACTGTCATTGAATTGTATTCCACCCAGAATTATATTTCCCTTAATGTGTGCTTCCATGTGTTAGGAAAATCCCATCACTGCTCCTTGTTTCCAAAACTAAGAGTGACTCACATGGGTTATTGGTTTTTGTAGGTTGTGTACTGATACTATTGATCAATATAGTAATCATCGTTCTACATGAATATAAACTTCTTAAGTTCTTCCCCCATGATGTTAAATTGCATTAACGTCTTCCAGGAGTTTAAACTATTCACCTTCATCTCGCATGATGTTAAACTATATTATTTTCCTTCCCAACATTAAACTGATCATCTTCAACCCACTAGACATTAAAATGCATTATCTTCCATCATGAAATTTTACTTTTCATTGTCATCTTGCATTACATTAAATTTCTCATCTTCCTCCAGCATGACGTTAAATTGCATTATCATCCAGCATGACATTAAACTACTCATCTTTATCTCTAATGATGTAAACTGCATTACCTTATCTCTGACATTAAACTACTCATTATCATCCTACATGACATTAAATTTCTCAGCTTCATTCTGCATGATTTTGAACTTCATTATGGTCTCTCATGGTGCTAAACTACTATTTATCATCCTTCTTGACATTAAACTACACATCTTTGTCCCACAAGATGTTAAAAAACATTATCATCCGACACAACATTAAACTACTCATCTTATTCCTGCATGACATTAAAAAACATTATTCTTTTTCATGATGTTAAACAGGTCCTTATCATCCAGAATGACATTAAACGGATTATCTTCATCCCACATGACATTAATCTACATTATCGGGCTACATGAATTTAAACTACTCATTATTATTCATCATGACATGAAACTAAATTATCATCCTTCATGACGTTAAACTTTACATCTTCATCCCGTATAACGTCAAACAACATTATCATCCTGTTTGACATTAAACTACTCATCTTCATCCATCATGATGTTAAACTACTCATTGTCACCCTTCATGTCTTTAAACTTCACATCTTCGTTTGTAATGATATTAAACCTCTCATTATCATCCTACATAACCTTAATATAGTCACCTCCATCCCGCATAATTTTAAATTTCATTATCATATTCCTTAACATTAAACTATTTGTCTTCATCCCAGATGACGTCAAACTACACTACAATCAAGAAATAATCTAAACTATCCCATCCTTACTGAAAAAAGATAAACTGCATGACCCATCCAGGTTAAAGGATGTTAAACTACCCATCACTCATCCCACATGACAATCAACTGCAAAATGTTCTGAGATATACGACTTTAAACTAAGATATCCTAGTGTCCTCATCGCATGATGTTAAACTACACATCATTTCAAGAACTATTTTTGGATTGATTCCCATATTAATGGTATATATTGGAACAGTTAGACACATTTTCTTGTTGTATATCCACCCAAATTCTTCTTTTTGACTACCCCATGGGTATTGTTCTCTAGGAAGATCACACATAGTGTATTGAAGAATTCATTGGCCCAACTCAAGTCAGGTTTACGAAGATCTCACTATATACCCATCCCCATTCTCCTATCCTCCCATTTTTTCACCACATAATGATAAAATGCATGGACCCTATAGAACAATGTATGGCTTGATTCCATTCCTCATGGGATATGTATGAGCACTCGGAAATGTAACACCCCAAGATTTCATAGTGTGTTATTTCATCAAAATAATTCAATAACTTGCACTACACGCAACACTGAGTTCAATCACACCATGACTTACAAAAAAAAATCCATTAAAAAGAGTTTATGAATAGTATTATCTAAATTTTAAACTTTATATAATCCTTATAATTTTAGAATCCAAATTATGAGTTTCTTAGATATAATTCAAGAACAAATTCATTTTCAGTATTGCACTTTTATCAACTTTTAATAGTGAACCCTTTTTAAATAAAATATTTTAAACATTTTGACTAAATGGGGACATCAAAAATTTAAAATGAACCATCCCAAGCTTCCACGGTACGCTTTCTTTGAATAATACTGTAGCGTGTGTTGTACGCAACCTTGAGTTTTAACACACACCACAACCAATCAAACTAGCCGTTATGAATAGTAATACCTACTTTTCGAAATTATATATATTTTATATTTTAAAAATGACTTCATTTCTGGATTTGTAATATCGAATTTAGCCTAAGGTGAAATTTTGGTACTTTTCGGATAACTTTCATATTTTGATGAATAGTGAAAATTACTAAATTTTAATTAAAAACATCTTTTTTAATCAAAATAATTAATAGTGATAAATTATTAATTTGAGTGGTTTTAAAGTATATTTAGAATATATTTTTACCATTTAATATAATGTTGGTCATTGGACAAAATTTGACAATTAAACCGAACATAAACAAGTGTCAATCTTTTGATAGTTATTATCTCTTAAAAACACGCTTTTTGTTTTGACAGTGGGAATTAATTTTAAATTAATTTATGCCACTTCTGTGTTTTGAATTTAGAAAAATGGATTCCATATTTGAATCAGGATTTCCAAATTGTTTAAATAGGTAACTTTTATTTTTAGAAATTTTGAATAATTACTGTGGTAAATATTTTATTTACCATGGTTAAGGGTAAATCTGGTAAATAAGGGTTAAAAAAAATATTATAATAATACTAAATTACCCTAAAACGTGTCCTAGCCTTATTTGTTGATACATATTCGACCATAGAAATATTTGAGTCGATTTGGGGACCCCATGGTGCCACTTGTAGGTGATAGGGACACTTTATTTTAATTAAGTTAAAATGAATACAAAAATGACAGAAGCATATATCTTTTAGAAAACCAATTATTACATAGGGTTATATATGTTGGATTTTAGATTATAAATATTCATTAGAAAGATAAAAATATTTCCTACATAATTATATTTTATTTATAATTTTTAGACATTACATAATTTATTTTATTTATGACACAATGATGATGCAGTAATTACTAAAATAGTGAAAAATTAAATTAATTGATATTATAAATACCCAAATAAATATAATATGAACCTTTTAATGAATTAAACTAATTTTATAGGATAATATGATATATTAGGATTTATTTAATTTACTTTTTTCGAAGTAATCTATCTGTTATGAGTTTCAAAATAATAAACTATTGAATAGTGTCAAAATTGACATAAAAGAGTTCTTAAAACAAATATTATATTATTAATTGATATTAAATTCCTAAAAATCTATGGTTCGGCCAAGAGACTTATATCATGATAGGTTCATCATTAATGTACCACCTGGGGGGTCTCTTGGATGTATATAGTAAGTTTATTAACCATATTATATAAAAATACAAAGAGACATTGTAAAAGTGAAACTAATTCGCTTAGAGTTAATACTTAAAGATAAGGTTAATATAAGTACCCAAACCTGTCTAAATTCTATTGGTTGAGTTTTTTTCGACCTATCCCCACCTTAAAATTTAAATAATCAACTTTGGAGCCATTATAAACCGAATATTAATTTATTATAAATTAATATTTCTAGCTTTTCCAAAGGTGCCCCTCACCCCTCTTATAAAAGGGCACTCCTCCTTCTCATTTCTTCACACCTTCAAAGCCTTTTGGTTCGGCCAAAATCTGCCCAAATACTCTCCCAACATCCCTCAATACAACCTATAGGCCTTAGTTGGATCAGAAAGACAACCTAAGGATCCCTTTTGATCAAATCAAAAGGAAGAACCCGAAGAAGAGGTAATGATTTCACCACCCTTTTCCAAGTTCATTTCTTCTTCCACTTCTTCTTCCTTTGTTGTTACCATTCTAAAATAATGACTCCAGTATCATATATATACTGTGATGTTATTATAAATATGGTACAACCATATTCAGTATTCTATCCACCCTTAGAATAACATGTCAACATACGTGCGTACGTACGGCTTACCGTCTCCACGTCGTGGTGTAATTGTTATTCAATATATTATTGTTTGGATGGGTATAATAATGATATGTAACTCATGTAAATAATAAATATAACATGTTAATGATTCTTTATATATGATATACCACCCATTTATATATTATTTTAAAAGAATGATATTGTCGCTCGTGCGTACGTACGGACTACCGTCTCCACGAACGCGATGAGATTCATTCTCCATCGTATCCATTCAAGTATAATTATCATTTGATGATTTAAAAAATAATGTGTAAGGACTTGATATCATTCTGGATATGAATAATATACAACCTATCCTTTATAAACATTTCTTACGTAACAAAACATATAAAATAAAACAAGTAACTTAACACCCGAAACAACGATAATACTAAGATATTATTATCAAATCAATATTAAAATATCATATATGATATCATATTAATGTATATGATTCCTGTATAATTTAATAACAATTATTTCACCATTATATAGGAGGTTAACCTACCCCAACCAAGGAAAAGTACAAGGTAAGGGTTATTTCACAATCTCTTCATTATCCGAGGTTGTTTATACATAATAATCTACTGGGATCTCTTTATCATCCACATCCATGTTTTTTTCAAAATGTATTTCAAAACATTTTTATTATTTACATGAATATGGGTTAAATTCATTTATACCCTTTTTTGACATTTTATAAGAGTAATCTTTCCGTCGTTTTCAAAATAAGGTCCTTTTTAACCTTTTCGACAGAATTAAGGTAAGAATGTTTTTTTTAACTTATACGGCGAGTGCGGTTATTTTCTGCCGTTATAAAGTCATCAAAGCTTTCCTTACAAGCTTATAAGAATATTTTCAAGAAAATATTTTATTTTATATGGCTCTTAAATGCTTTCATAAATAAAAAGAGATATTTCTCTAAAAAGTGTTTTGATTTCATCTATGTCAACATCCTTTGATGGATTTTACGCTTATTTGAAGTTGATTTATTATGATACAAAACTTATATATTGTATTGAAGATTTTGTGATATGTTTGACTGTGGATGTGCTATTTTTATACCATTCATAGTTTATGGTTAAATTATTGACATTTCGTATGCTAGTTTTAATACGAATGTTTATGTTATGTTTAAACCTTTTCATATGGGAATGCATTGGACTTAATATGTGACGGGTGGAGCCCACTATAGCTCCTCGATGCATCGGTAGGTCTCATGAGTCAAACTAGTGTCTTGGCACAAGGCCTTGGCAAAATCTTATTTGTAGTCTTGGCACGAGTCCTTGGCTATGTGGTTATGATAGTCTGGCATTATGCATTCCAACATTATGAAAGTGGTTATTGATATTGCATATGATTATTCGATTAGTAGAATATCCATGTGAACAAGTAAATGACATTATTTCATTTTACTTTTTCCATAATATGTTGAAGTTCAAGTTTAAAAGGCTTTTGTTTTAGTTATAGATCGCCTTAAATGTTTATTATTATTTATAAAAGTTTCCGGTATATTGTTATCCTTACTAGGCATTTGAGCTCACCCCATTTCTATGTTTTATTTTTCCCAGGATGTGAAGAAGTTAGTTATGAATGACCTTGTAACGCCCCGACCCCAGTTGCCCAGAGTCGGTGCATTAATTACATAACATTGGCATGATCACAAGAAAGATCAAATCCCGAAAGACCGATTGGTTTAGTAGCCTTGGAAACACTAGATATAATCATAAAGTTTTACATTACATTTCAAAGTGAAAAACTACTACAACAACAAAGTCTTCATATCCACACTATTAACCCCTCATAATATCCCTGCAAGTCATTTATAAATTACTTCTTCACTACCTGGGAAAAATAAAACATAGAAAAGGGGTGAGCTCAAATGCCCAGTAAGGATAACAATATAGCGGAACATTCAAAATAAGCATAAACATTTAAGGCAATGAATTACTAAAACAAAAGCCTTTTAAAATTGAACTTCAACATAGTATGGAAAAAGTAAAATGAAATAATGCCATTTACTTGTTCACATGGATATTCTACTAATCGAATAATCACATGCAATATCAATAACCACTTTCATAATGTTGGAATGCATAATGCCAGACTATCATAACCACATAGCCAAGGCCTCGTGCCAAGACTACAAATAAGATTTTGTCAAGGCCTTGTGCCAAGACACAAGTTTGTCTCATGAGACCTACCGATGCATCGAGGAGCTATAGCGGGCTCCACCCGTCACTTATTAAGTCCAATGCATTCCCATATGAAAAGGTTTAAACATAACATAAACATTCGTATTAAAACTAGCATACTAAATGTCAATAATTTCACCATAAACTATGAATGGTATAAAAATAGCACATCCATAGTCAAACATATCACAAAACCTTCAATACAATATAGAAGTTTTGTATCATAATAAATCAACTTCAAATAATCTTAAAATCCATCAAAGGATGTTGACATAGATGAAATCAAAATTCTTTTTAAAGAAATATCTCCTTTCATTTTGAAACCATTTAAGATCCATATAAAATAAAACATTTTCTTTGAAAACATTCTTATAAGCTTGTAAGGAAATCTTTGAAGATTTTATAACGGCGTAAAATAACCGCACCCGCCGTATAAGTTAAAAAAAACATTCTTACCTCAATTCTATCGAAAAGGTTAAAAAGGACCTTGTTTTGAAAACGACGGAAAGATTCCTTTATAAAACTCTTATAAAAATTCAAACAAGGGTATAAATGACTTTAACCCATAAAAAATGTTTTGAAATACATTTTTAAGAAACATGGATGTGGATGATAAAGATATCCCAGTAGATTATTACGTATAAACAACCTCGGATAATGAAGAGATTGTGAAATAACCCTTACCTTGTACTTTTCCTTGGTTGGGGTAGGTTAACCTCCTGTATAATGGTGAAATAGTTGTTATTAAATTATACAAGAATCATATATATTAATATGATATCATATATGATCTTTTAACATTGATTTGTTAATAATATCTTAGAATTATCGTCGTTTCGGGAGTTAACTTACTCATTTTATTTTATATGTTTTGTTAAATAAGCCATGTTTGTTGTATCTTATTCATATCCAGAATGATATACACTCCTTAAACATCATTTTTAAATCATCAAATGATAATTATACTTGAATGGATACGATGGAGAATGAATCTCATCGCGTTCGTGGAGACGGTAGTCCGTACGTACGCACGAGCGACAATATCATTCTTTTGATATTAAAATAATATATAAATGGATGGTATATCATATATACAGAATCATTAACATGTTATATTTATTATTTACATGAGTTACACATCATTATTATACCCATCCAAATAATATTATATTGAATAACAATTACACCACGACGTGGAGACGGTAAGCCGTACGTACGCACGTATGGTGACATGTTATTCAAAGGGTGGATAGAATACTGAATATGATTGTACCATATTTATAATAACATCACAGTATATGTGAGATACTGGAGTTATTATTTCAGAATGGTAAGAACAAAGGAAGAAGAAGTGGAAGAAGAAATGAACTTAGAAAAGGGTGGTGAAATCATTACCTCTTCTTCGGGTTCTTCCTTTTGATTTGATCAAAAGGGCTCCTTAGGTTGGCTTTCTGATCAAACTAAGGCCTCTAGGTTGTAGTGATGGATGTTGGGAGAGTATTTGGGCAGAGTTTGGCCGAGCCAAGTGGCTTGAGAGGTGTGAGGAAAAGAGAAGGAGGAGTGCCCTTTTATAAGAGGGGTGAGGGGCACCTTTGGAAAAGCTAGAAATATTAATTTATAATAAATTCATATTCGGTTTCCAAAGGCTCCATAGTTGACTATTCAAAGGATGAGGTGGGGATAGGTCGAAAACAACTCAACCAATAGAATTTAGACAGGTTTGGGTACTTATATTAACCTTATCTTTAAGTATTAACTCTAAGTTAATTAGTTTCACTTTTACAATGTCTCTTTGTATTTTTATATTATATGGTTAATAGACTTACCATATACATACATGAGACCCCCAAGTGGCCCATTAATGATTAACCTATCATAATATAAGTCTTTTGGCAGAACCTTAGAGTTTTAGGAATTTAATAACAATTAATAATATAATATTTGTTTTAAGAACTCTTTTATGTCAATTTTGACACTATTCAATAGTTGATTTTTTTGAAACTCCTAACAGATTGATTACTTCGAACAAAGTCAATTAAATCAATCCTAATATATCATATTATCATATAAAATTAGTTTAATTCATTAAAAGTTTCATATTATAATTATTTGGGTATTTATAATATCAATTATTTTAATTTTTCACTATTATAGTAATTACTGCATCATCATTGTGTCATAAATAAAATATATTATTTAATGTCTAAAAATTATAAATAAAACATCATTATGTAGGAAATCTTTTTAGCTTTCTAATGAATATTTATAATCGAAAATCAAACATGTATAACCCTATGTAAAAATTGTTCTTATAAAAGATGTAAGCTTATGCCATTTTTATTTTTATTTTAGCTTTATTAATACAATGTGTCATTATCACTTACAAGTGGATCCATGGGGTCCCAAAATAGACCCAAAGATGCCCATGGTCGACCATGTATCAACCAATAGGGTTGAGAGACGTTTTAGGGTAATTTAGTATTATTATAATATTATTTTTTTTAACCCTTATTTACCGGATTTACCCTTAACCATGGTAAATAAAATATTTACCGCAGTAATTATTCAAAATGTCTAAAAATAAAAGTTACCTATTTACACAATTTGAACATCCTGATTCCAAATATGGAATCCATTTTTCTAAATTCAAAACACAAAAGTGGCAGAAATTAATTTAAAATTAATTCCCGCTGTCAAAACAAAAAGCGTGTTTTTAAGAGATAATAACTATCAAAAGATTGACACTTGTTTATGTTCGGTTTAATTGTAAAATTATGTCCAATGACCAACATTATATTAAATGGTAAAAATATATTCTAAATATACTTTAAAACTACTAAAATTCATAATTTATCACTATTAATTATTTTGATTAAAAAAGTTGTTTTTAATTAAAATTTAGTAATTTTCACTATTCATCAAAATATGAAAGTTATCCGAAAAGTACCAAAATTTCACCTTAGGTTAAATTCGATATTCCGAGTCCAAAAATGAAGTCCATTTTCAAATATAAAATATATATAATTTCAAAAATTAGGTATTACTATTCACAACGGCTAGTTTAATTAGTTGTGGTGTGTGTTAGAACTCGAGGTTGCGTACAACACACGCTATCGCATTATTCAAAGGGAAACGTACCGTAGAAGCTTGGGGTGTTACATTCTCCCCTCCTTCAAATAATTGCGTCCTCGCAATTTCTAGGGTATTACTGCATAAAAAGACTCGGGTGGTTCTTCATCATAAGTTCCTCGGGTTCCCACGTTGCCTCTTCCATCTTATGATTCCTCCACAAAACTTTTACCAGACGCGTCGTCCGGTTTCTCAGCACTTGTTCTCTCGTATCAAGAATCTTGATGGGCTCTTCGCAATAAGATAGATCGGGTTCCAGTTCTAAATCTTCATAGGTGAGTACATGCGTTGGGTCAGGCATGTATTTCCTCAACAGAGATACGTGGAACACATCGTGAACTTTGGAGAGACTTGGCGGCATTGCCAATCGGTAAGCTACAGCCCCAATTCGTTCTAGAATTTCGAAAGGTCCGATGTACCTGGGACTCAATTTACCTTTCTTACCAAAACGTATGACTCCCTTCCATGGAGATACCTTCAGGAAAACATGATCACCGACTTGAAATTCCAAATCCTTCCTTCGATTATCGGCATAGCTCTTCTGCCTACTTTGAGCTGCTTTGATGTGATTTTGGATTACCTCACCTTTTCCACCGTTTCCTCCACCAGTTCTGGGCCTACAAGTTTTCTTTCACCAACATCATCCCAACAGGTTGGTGTACGACATCTCTTTCCGTATAACGCTTCATATGGTGCCATTTGTATACTCGAATGGAAGCTATTGTTATAGGAAAATTCTACCAGTGGTAAATATTGATCCCACATACCCTAAAAGTCAAGTGAACAAGATCTCAACATGTCTTCTAAGGTTTGAATAGTCCGTTCTGATTGTCCGTCTGTCTGAGGGTGGTAAGCAGTGCTCAAATGAAGTTCAATATCCAGGGATTTCTGAAGACTTTTCCAAAATCTTGAAGTAAAACGGGGGTCACGATCAGAAACAATCGATAGGGGTACTCCATGAAGTCTCACAACTTCATTAATATATAGTCTTGCTACACGTTCCAGGGGTAGATCTTCTCTTATAGCAAGAAAATGTGCTGACTTGGTAAGACGATCAACAATCACCCATATTGCATCGTTCCTTCTAGGAGTCTTTGGTAGCCCCATGACAAAGTCCATCGTAATATTGTCCCATTTCCACTCCGGTATGGGAAGCGGTTGCATGACTCCTCCAGGCTGTTTCCTTCCAGCTTTCACTTGTTGACAAACCATACATCTTGACACAAAATCAGCAATCTCCCTCTTCATATTGTCCCACCAAAAATGTTCTTTCAAATCTCTATACATTTTGGTGCTCCCAGGGTGTATAGAGAAATTGGAACTATGAGAATCATCCAGCAATTCCCTTTTTAGATCAGGTATATTGGGAACACAAAGTCTCTTCCCGAATTTCAAAATTCCATCTTCATACACAAAGTCTCTCAATCTCCCATCATTCACAGCTTTAATCTTCTTCTGAAATTCTTCATCATCGGTCTGAGAACTCTTAATCCTTTCTAGTAAAGATGGTTTGGCAACCATTTGAAAAAGCATTGATGTTTCACCTTCCCTGGTTATTCCCATGTCCATCTTCACTAGATCCATGAAAATTGGATCCCTTTCAATTCTCATCATGTTCAGAACTCCATGGTCTTTTCTGCTCAAAGCATCTGCTACTTTGTTTGCTTTCCCCGGGTGGTAGTGTATCGTGCAATCATAATCCTTGAGTAATTCAAGCCATCTCCTTTTCCTCATGTTGAGTTCTTTTTGTGAGAAAATATACTTCAAACTCTTGTGATCAGTATAAATCTCACATTTTTCACCATAGAGGTAGTGCCTCCATATCTTCAAAGCAAAGATCACAGCTGCTAACTCGAGATCATGAGTAGGATAGTTTTGTTCATGAATTTTCAACTGTCGTGATGCATAGGCAATAACTCTATCATTTTGCATAAGGACACAACCAAGTCCTTTCTTTGATGCATCACTATAAATAACGAACCCATCATTCCCCGATGGTAGAGTCAATATAGGAGCATTGACTAATCTTCTCTTCAGTTCTTCGAAACATTCTTCACACTCTTTTGTCCAAACAAATTTAACCCCTTTACGTGTGAGCTTCGTTAATGGGTTAGCCAATCGGGCAAAATTCTGGACGAAATGTCGATAATAACCTGCCAAACCAATAAAACTACGTACCTCAGTTATACTCGTAGGTGCTGGCCATTCTTGGATTGCCTTGGTCTTAGAAGGATCAACAGAGATTCCATCTTTAGAGACAATATGACCAAGAAAAGAAATCTCCTGAAGCCAGAATTCACACTTGCTAAACTTCCCATATAATTCATGCCTCCTCAGAGTCTTCAAGATAATGCGCAAGTGATTTTCATGATCTTCGTAGGTTTTGGAGTATACCAATATATCATCAATAAATACCACCACAAATTCATCGAGATACTCCTTGAAAACTCTATTCATCAGATCCATGAATACAGAGGGTGCATTAGTCAATCCAAACGGCATTACAGTAAACTCGTAATGCCCGTACCTGGTTCGAAATGCTGTCTTCGGAATGTCTTCCTTCTTCACACACAACTGATGGTATCCAGATCGAAGGTCAATCTTTGAAAAGTATTGAGCTCCATGCAGTTGGTCAAATAAATCATCAATACGAGGTAGGGGATACTTGTTCTTTATCGTTATAGCATTGATCTCCCTGTAGTCGATACATAACCTCATAGATCCATCTTTCTTTTTAACAAAAAGAACAGGGGCTCCCCATGGAGAAACACTAGGGCGAATAAATCCCTTATTACTCAATTCCTCTAGTTGTTTCTTTAGTTCGACTAGCTCTACAGTGGCCATTCTATAAGGGGTCTTCGATATAGGCCTTGATCCAGGAATTAAATCAATGGAAAACTCTACTTCTCGTTCTGGAGGATGTCCAGGTAAATCTTCCGGAAATACATCTACAAACTCTTTCACAATAGGTACATCCTCTATTTGAACATTTCTTTCCTCACCAACAGTTATTTCATTCTCTTCCTCCCCGATAATTGAATTAAGTTGAGCTATAGGGGGTGGATCTAAATAAGAATTAGGTGGTGACGATTCTGCTCTAAAAATAAGGTGCTCCTTATCATTATCATCAAGAATCGTAACCTCTTTCTTCTTACAATAAATCTTCGCATCATAGTCCGAAAGCCAGTCCATACCGAGGATTATATCAAACTCAATCATAGGTATGACGATGAAATCAGCAGATAAAGAAAATTTATGTGCTCTAATGGGGACTGATTCACAAAACTTTGTTGCAACGATACTTCCCTTAGGAGTTTTAACTGACAACTCCCTTATTAAATCAAATTGGAAATATCTAATTTTCTTAGCAAACTGGGAAGATATGAAACAATGCGATGATCCAGAATCAAATAATGCATTTGCTAAACTTGAGGAAACCATTAAATTACCTGCCACCACGTCTTTCGGAGTTTCTACCTCAGCAGTAGTGATAGCATAAGCCTGGCCTTGATCCCTTGGCCTTTTCTGAGGTAAGTTCTCCTGACGCTTAGGACATGCATTTGCATAATGCCCCATCTCCCTGCAATTGTAGCACTGAACTTTGGTAGCTTCCTTCTTCCCCTTGCAATCATGAGCTTGGTGGCCTTTTTCACCACACTTGTAACAGACTCCCATTCCCTTCAGGCAAGCACCAGGATGTTTCTTCCCGCATTTACCACAAGATGGATATTCAACCTTTCCCTTCTTCCCCTTATTTCCATTCCCAGATTGATCAGCAGGTCTCTTCTTCTCTTGCTTCGCTTTAAAGTCATAAGACTTAGAGAATTCTTTTTCGGTCTTGATAGCACATGAAACAATGTCTTCGTACGACGAAAAGGATTGTGAGACTAATGCTCGACGGAGAAATGGTTTTAACCCATCAAAGAAACGATCAATCTTACTTCTTGGGTTGCGAATATAATCTCCATCATACCTCGCTAACCTTGTAAAGTTAGCCTCATACTTTGTGACATTCTCATCCTCATTTTGTCTCAGACTCAGAAATTGTCTTTCCATATCTGCTCGATGGTCGCGAGGAAAGTATTTTTCTAAAAACAGATCTTTGAACTCCCTCCATTCCATGATTGATACTTCATCATCTTCCTTCATGTTTTGAATCAATGACCACCATTGATCAGCATCTCCAGTGAGGCGGTAAACTGCCATGGTAACTTTTTCCCTTTCACTGCTCCCCAAAGCCTGAAATATTTTCTCTAGGGAAAATATCCATTGCTCAGCTACTAAGGGATTTGTATTCCCATTGAACTTTGGTGGTTGTTGCCTCATGAATCGATCTAACATTGATCCTCCACGCTGCGGATCAGGGTGCTCCATACGGGTAAGGTTATTATTCATAACCTGAGTAAGTTGTCCCAGTATGGTGATTAGCTGATCAGCACCAGTTGCATCACCAGCCCCACTATAATTATCTTGAGCAGGAGGGCAATCCCTACATGGAGTGCGTGCATTGATACGGTTTCCATTTCTTCCACTAGGCGCCATTTCTAAACAATGTCATAAACTAGATCAGTTTATGAATCAAAATACATAATCCCATACTTATAAAACACTAAACATAAATTGAACTATCTATGGATATAATCCATAATCATAAATATGTTTTCTTTGAGGAAGAATATACTCATAAACCCTTCATAATGATTTGTAAAGAAAGTGAGAGTTATCCTAAGCATATCCCCCGGGAGTGTCGTAACCAAGAGTGCAGCAAGGCCCGTTGTCGTGCACCAGTTCCCGTTCGAGTGTAGCTCAAAGCGGTGTTTTCGGGTTTTACCCCTAGGTACATCTGTGCCAGAGCCGCCTCTACCTGCTCGTATCCAGACAGGGATGTATTTCTTGGAAAACTCACAAAGTCTCTACAATACCAAAATTCTAGGAAGTTCTTCTATACTAATCCTCAAAGTTCATCTTAGGTCTATGTGCTCTAATCAGAGTTTATCTAAATCTAGCTTCCAAGGTTTGTACTAAACTTCCTCTGATACCAACTGTAACGCCCCGACCCCAGTTGCCCAGAGTCGGTGCATTAATTACATAACATTGGCATGATCACAAGAAAGATCAAATCCCGAAAGACCGATTGGTTTAGTAGCCTTGGAAACACTAGATATAATCATAAAGTTTTACATTACATTTCAAAGTGAAAAACTACTACAACAACAAAGTCTTTATATCCACACTATTAACCCCTCATAATATCCCTGCAAGTCATTTATAAATTACTTCTTCACTACCTGGGAAAAATAAAACATAGAAAAGGGGTGAGCTCAAATGCCCAGTAAGGATAACAATATAGCGGAACATTCAAAATAAGCATAAACATTTAAGGCAATGAATTACTAAAACAAAAGCCTTTTAAAATTGAACTTCAACATAGTATGGAAAAAGTAAAATGAAATAATGCCATTTACTTGTTCACATGGATATTCTACTAATCGAATAATCACATGCAATATCAATAACCACTTTCATAATGTTGGAATGCATAATGCCAGACTATCATAACCACATAGCCAAGGCCTCGTGCCAAGACTACAAATAAGATTTTGTCAAGGCCTTGTGCCAAGACACTAGTTTGTCTCATGAGACCTACCGATGCATCGAGGAGCTATAGCGGGCTCCACCCGTCACTTATTAAGTCCAATGCATTCCCATATGAAAAGGTTTAAACATAACATAAACATTCGTATTAAAACTAGCATACTAAATGTCAATAATTTCACCATAAATTATGAATGGTATAAAAATAGCACATCCATAGTCAAACATATCGCAAAACCTTCAATACAATATAGAAGTTTTGTATCATAATAAATCAACTTCAAATAATCTTAAAATCCATCAAAGGATGTTGACATAGATGAAATCAAAATTCTTTTTAAAGAAATATCTCCTTTCATTTTGAAACCATTTAAGATCCATATAAAATAAAACATTTTCTTTGAAAATATTCTTATAAGCTTGTAAGGAAATCTTTGAAGATTTTATAACGGCGTAAAATAACCGCACCCGCCGTATAAGTTAAAAAAACATTCTTACCTCAATTCTATCGAAAAGGTTAAAAAGGACCTTGTTTTGAAAACGACGGAAAGATTCCTTTATAAACCTCTTATAAAAATTCAAACAAGGGTATAAATGACTTTAACCCATAAAAAATGTTTTGAAATACATTTTTAAGAAACATGGATGTGGATGATAAAGATATCCCAGTAGATTATTACGTATAAACAACCTCGGATAATGAAGAGATTGTGAAATAACCCTTACCTTGTACTTTTCCTTGGTTGGGGTAGGTTAACCTCCTGTATAATGGTGAAATAGTTGTTATTAAATTATACAAGAATCATATATATTAATATGATATCATATATGATCTTTTAACATTGATTTGTTAATAATATCTTAGAATTATCGTCGTTTCGGGAGTTAACTTACTCATTTTATTTTATATGTTTTGTTAAATAAGCCATGGTTGTTGTATCTTATTCATATCCAGAATGATATACAGTCCTTAAACATCATTTTTAAATCATCAAATGATAATTATACTTGAATGGATACGATGGAGAATGAATCTCATCGCGTTCGTGGAGACGGTAGTCCGTACGTACGCACGAGCGACAATATCATTCTTTTGATATTAAAATAATATATAAATGGATGGTATATCATATATACAGAATCATTAACATGTTATATTTATTATTTACATGAGTTACACATCATTATTATACCCATCCAAATAATATTATATTGAATAACAATTACACCACGACGTGGAGACGGTAAGCCGTACGTACGCACGTATGGTGACATGTTATTCAAAGGGTGGATAGAATACTGAATATGATTGTACCATATTTATAATAACATCACAGTATATGTGAGATACTGGAGTTATTATTTCAGAATGGTAAGAACAAAGGAAGAAGAAGTGGAAGAAGAAATGAACTTAGAAAAGGGTGGTGAAATCATTACCTCTTCTTCGGGTTCTTCCTTTTGATTTGATCAAAAGGGCTCCTTAGGTTGGCTTTCTGATCAAACTAAGGCCTCTAGGTTGTAGTGAGGGATGTTGGGAGAGTATTTGGGCAGATTTTGGCCGAGCCAAGTGGCTTGAGAGGTGTGAGGAAAAGAGAAGGAGGAGTGCCCTTTTATAAGAGGGGTGAGGGGCACCTTTGGAAAAGCTAGAAATATTAATTTATAATAAATTCATATTCGGTTTCCAAAGGCTCCATAGTTGAAAATTCAAAGGATGAGGTGGGGATAGGTCGAAAACAACTCAACCAATAGAATTTAGACAGGTTTGGGTACTTATATTAACCTTATCTTTAAGTATTAACTCTAAGTTAATTAGTTTCACTTTTACAATGTCTCTTTGTATTTTTATATTATATGGTTAATAGACTTACCATATACATACAAGCGACCCCCAAGTGGCCCATTAATGATTAACCTATCATAATATAAGTCTTTTGGCCGAACCTTAGATTTTTAGGAATTTAATAACAATTAATAATATAATATTTGTTTTAAGAACTCTTTTATGTCAATTTTGACACTATTCAATAGTTGATTTTTTTGAAACTCCTAACAGATTGATTACTTCGAAAAAAGTCAATTAAATCAATCCTAATATATCATATTATAATATAAAATTAGTTTAATTCATTAAAAGTTTCATATTATAATTATTTGGGTATTTATAATATCAATTATTTTAATTTTTCACTATTATAGTAATTACTGCATCATCATTGTGTCATAAATAAAATATATTATTTAATGTCTAAAAATTATAAATAAAACATCATTATGTAGGAAATCTTTTTATCTTTCTAATGAATATTTATAATCGAAAATCCAACATGTATAACCCTATGTAAAAATTGTTCTTATAAAAGATGTAAGCTTATTCCATTTTTATTTTTATTTTAGCTTTATTAATACAATGTGTCATTATCACTTACAAGTGGATCCATGGGGTCCCAAAATAGACCCAAAGATGCCCATGGTCGACCATGTATCAACCAATAGGGTTGAGACACGTTTTAGGGTAATTTAGTATTATTATAATATTATTTTTTTAACCCTTATTTACCGGATTTACCCTTAACCATGGTAAATAAAATATTTACCGCAGTAATTATTCAAATTGTCTAAAAATAAAAGTTACCTATTTACACAATTTGAACATCCTGATTCCAAATATGGAATCCATTTTTCTAAATTCAAAACACAGAAGTGGCAGAAATTAATTTAAAATTAATTCCCGCTGTCAAAACAAAAAGCGTGTTTTTAAGAGATAATAACTATCAAAAGATTGACACTTGTTTATGTTCGGTTTAATTGTAAAATTATGTCCAATGACCAACATTATATTAAATGGTAAAAATATATTCTAAATATACTTTAAAACTACTAAAATTCATAATTTATCACTATTAATTATTTTGATTAAAAAAGTTGTTTTTAATTAAAATTTAGTAATTTTCACTATTCATCAAAATATGAAAGTTATCCGAAAAGTACCAAAATTTCACCTTAGGCTAAATTCGATATTCCGAGTCCAAAAATGAAGTCCATTTTCAAATATAAAATATATATAATTTCAAAAATTAGGTATTACTATTCACAACGGCTAGTTTAATTAGTTGTGGTGTGTGTTAGAACTCGAGGTTGCGTACAACACACGCTATCGCATTATTCAAAGGGAAACGTACCGTAGAAGCTTGGGGTGTTACAGACCTGCAGGGATATTATGAGGGGATAATAGTGTGGACTGTGGAGACATTATGTTGTTGTAGTAGTTTTTCAATTTATGATGTAATGTAAAACTTATGAATATATGTAGTGTTTCCAAGGCTACTAAACCAATCGGTCTTTCGAGATTTGATCTTTCTTGTGATCATGCCAATGTTATGTAATAATGCACCGACTCTAGGTAACTAGGGTTGGGGCGTTACAGTTGATATCAGAGGAAGTTTAGTACAAACCTTGGAAGCTAGATTTAGATAAAATATGATTAGAGCACGTAGACCTAAGATGAACTTTGAGCATTAGTGTAGAAGAACTTCCTAGAATTTTGGTATTGTAGATATTTTTTGAGTTTTCTGAGAAATACATCCCTGTCTGGATACGAGCAGGTAGAGGCGGCTCTGGCACTGATGTACCTAGGGGTAAAACCCGAAAACACCGCTTTGAGCTAGACTCGAACGAGAACTGGTGCACGACAACGGGCCTTGCTGCACTCTTGGTTACGACACTCCCGGGGGATATTCTTAGGATAATTCTCATTTTCTTTACAAACCATTATGAAGGGCATATGAGTATATACATCCTCAAAGGAGACATTTTTATGATTATGGATTATATCCATAAATAGTTCAATTTATGTTATGTGTTTTATAAGTATGGGATTATGTATTTTGATTCATAAACTGATCTAGTGTATGTCATTGTTTAGAAATGGCGCCCAGTAGAAGGAATGAGAACTCCAGAAATGCACATGATCCAAAGAGAAGGAAGGATCATATCTTTCATGGTCTTAAGCTATAATTTATAAGAGAAATAGTCTCCCAGGTATTATCATCATATGTAGAAATAATATCATGTGTTTATAAGATAAGTAAAGAGTTTACTGAGTCCTATGGCTTTGAAGGGATGCAAGAGAAGAAAAGGATGGAAGAGAGAAAGATGGATAAATGGAAGAGGGAAAAGAAGAATTTTCCCATATGTGGTAACTGTGGAAAGAAACACCCTGGAACTTGCCTGAAAGGAATGGGAGTTTGTTATAAGTGTGGAGGAAACGGGCACAAAGTACGTGACTGCAAGGGTAAGAAAATGATTTTAAATGTACAATGCTTCATTTTCAAGGAGTTTGGACACTACACGAACCTATGTCCCAGTCATCAGACTATGCCACAAATGATGTTATTGGATAATAATCAAGTTATTATACTACCACAGATGAAGAGGAATGATTAGAGTTCTTATGTTGATTATGTCAATTGAGTGTTGTATCAACAATGTACTTGTTATAATAATTATGGAGTATATAATGATTGTACTACAGTAATATTTCATTAAGGACTTGAGATTGTGTGGAACAAAGAAAATTGACTCAATAGCAGGATAAATTTTTGGAAAATATATGGTTGAGAGAATGATAAATCATAATATAGTTCTGATACTGAGGTAGTGATTTTGGAATAATATGTGATTGTTTTGGATAAATTATATTGGATATTCTTGACTACCTTGGAACTTATTAATGATTTGTATATTCCATCATTGTTGGGGTTTAAAACATTTTTGGATTAATGAAGTATATCCAGCATTCTATATGGAATAAGGGAGCATGAATGTAATCAATAAGGAATATGGTAATACATGATGAAGGTATTCATATGCTATTACGGGGTAAAAAGGATCTATATTATGTTTACCTTCCTTATAAATGTTGGACTGTGAGTTTGGACAGAAGTATTTTGGATAGTTCTAGTTTGGAATATTTTGGATTGCCATAAAAGGACAACCCGGAGGTCGGGCGGCAACCCGTCGCGTCTGGCAAGGCTGCGAGACTTGAACTCGCAACCAAAGGGCGACAAGGGTGTATCACCCACCACTGGCCCACGAGATGTCCTGGATTAAATAATGTAGTTTTTATTAAAAGATCTTGTAGATGAATTATAAATTCCTTTATTTTGAAACCCTATACGAATAGTGTAAATAGAATTTTTTTACATTCTATTATCTATTAGAGTGAAAGATGAGTTTGTGGTAGAAATTTATTATTGGATAAAACTCTAATTATAAAGTAAGTATATCTCCTTATGATCTTAGCCAATATCATAAATAAATTCCATAATATTAAGAAAAGAAACTTAGAACAAATTTTTTTTCCTAGATGGTACCTTAAATCATCACTAATTTATGGCTTTGGGATTGTTGGCCTTTTCATAGCCATGTTCTCTACCACTCTCCATCAGATAATTGATGGTTAGATTTTTCTTCCATATCCATATTTTCCTACACGGAACCCTAGTATGTGTTATTTTCAGTAATCTTCATACTTTCGACTCTTTATTTTAAATAGAGGCCTCATTAATACATTTTTCGATGTGGGATTTCAACTAAGATATTTTGAAACGTCAAAAATGTGTTATCCTAATACCCTATGTTTTGTTGAACCGATGGTATTTCAAATCATCATAGATTGATGAATTTAAGGACCTCAATTTTATACTTGTTTGTGATTGATGACCTCAATCACTACCTATAAATATTTACGTTTTTCCTCCAATTATATGTCTCTAATTGCCACTAATGTTCTCCTAATCGAGATCATAATTTGGTGGTGACCCTTTCATTTCTCTTTTCCTCATATTAAGACTAAATTTTAGTAACCCAATTTCCGCTGTGGGTTTTCCCACAAATATATTTTCTATTTTCAACCTTTTATTTTCGAAAAACAATTTCAAATTGCGAGGACGCAATTTATTGAAGGAGAGGAGAATGTAACACCCCAAGATTTCATTGTGTGTTATTTCTTCAAAATAATTCAATAACTTGCACTACACGCAACACCGAGTTCAATCACACCATGATTTACAAAAAAAAGCCATTCAAAAGAGGTTATTAATAGTATTATCTAAATTTTAAACTTTATATAATCCTTATAATTTTAGAATCCATATTATGAGTTTCTTAGATATAATTCAAGAACAAATTCATTTTCAGTATTGCACTTTTATCAACATTTAATAGTGAACCCTTTTTAAATACAATATTTTAAACATTTTGACTAAATGGGGACATAAAAAATTTAAAATGAAACATCCCAAGCTTCCACGATACGCTTTCTTTGAATAATACAGTAGCGTGTGTTGTACGCAACCTTGAGTTTTAACACACACCACAACCAATCAAACTAGCCATTATGAATAGTAATACCTACTTTTCAAAATTATATATATTTTATTTTTTAAAATGGACTTCATTTCTGGATTCAGAATATCGAATTTAGCCTAAGGTGAAATTTTGGTACTTTTCGGATAACTTTCATATTTTGATGAATATTGAATATTACTAAATATTAATTAAAAACAACTTTTTTAATCAAAATAATTAATAGTGATAAATTATGAATTTGAGTGGTTTTAAAGTATATTTAGAATATATGTTTACCATTTAATATAATGTTGGTCATTGGACATAATTTTACAATTAAACCGAACATAAACAAGTGTCAATCTTTTGATAGTTATTATCTCTTAAAAACACGCTTTTTGTTTTGACAGCGGGAATTAATTTTAAATTAATTTCTGCCACTTCTGTGTTTTGAATTTTGAAAAATGGATTCCATATTTGGAATCAGGATGTCCAAAATGTGTAAATAGGTAACTTTTATTTTTAGACATTTTGAATAATTACTGTGTAAATATTTTATTTACCATGGTTAAGGGTAAATCTGGTAAATAAGGGTTAAAAAATAATATTATTATAATATAAATTACCCTAAAACGTATCCTAGCCTTATTGGTTGATACATATTCGACCATATGCATCTTTGGGTCGATTTGGGGACCCCATGGTGCCACTTGTAGGTGATAGGGACACTTTATTTTAATTAAGTTAAAATGAATACAAAAATGACACAAGCATATATCTTTTAGAAAAACAATTATTACATAGGGTTATATATGTTTTATTTTAGATTATAAATATTCATTAGAAAGATAAAATGATTTCATACATAATGATATTGTATTTATAATTTTTAGACATTAAATAATTTATTTTATTTATGACACAATGATGATGCAGTAATTACTAAAATTGTGAAAAATTAAATTAATTGATATTATAAATACCCAAATAAATATAATATGAAACTTTTAATGAATTAAACTAATTTTATAGGATAATATGATATATTAGTATTTATTTAATTTACCTTGTTTGAAGTAATCAATCTGTTATGAGTTTCAAAAAAATCAACTATTGAATAGTATCAAAATTGACATAAAAAAGTTCTTAAAACAAATATTATATTATTAATTGATATTAAATTCCTAAAAATCTATGGATCGGCCAAGAGAGTTATATCATGATATGTTCATCATTAATGGACCACTTGGGGGTCTCTTGGATGTATATAGTAAGTTTATTAACCATATTATATAAAAATACAAAGAGACATTGTAAAAGTGAAACTAATTAGCTTAGAGTTAATACTTAAAGATAAGGTTAATATATGTACCCAAACCTGTCTAAATTATATTGGTTGAGTTTTTTTCGACCTATACCCACCTTAAAATTTAAATAATCAACTTTGGAGCCATTAGAAACCGAATATTAATTTATTATAAATTAATATTTCTAGCTTTTCCAATGGTGCCCCTCACCCCTCTTATAAAAGGGAACTCCTCCTTCTCATTTATTCACACCTTCATAGCCTTTTGGTTCGGCCAAACTCTTCCCAAATACTCTCCCAACTTCCCTCACTACAACCTATAGTCTTTAGTTTGGTCATAAAGACAACCTAAGGAGCCCTTTTGATCAAATCAAAACGAAAAACCCGAAGAAGAGGTAATGATTTCACCACCCTTTTCCAAGTTCATTTCTTCTTCCACTTCTTCTTCCTTTTTTGTTACCATTCTAAAATAATGACTCCAGTATCATATATATACTGTGATGTTATTATAAATGTGGTACAACCATATTCAGTATTCTATCCACCCTTTTAATAACATGTCACCATACGTGCGTACGTACGACTTACCGTCTCCACGTCGTGGTATAATTGTTATTCAATATATTATTATTTGGATGGGTATAATAATGATATTTAACTCATGTAAATAATAAATATAACATGTTAATGATTCTGTATATATTATATACCATCCATATATATATTATTTTAAAAGAATGATATTTTCGCTCGTGCGTACGTACGGACTACCGTCTCCACGAACGCGATGAGATTCATTCTCCATCGTATCCATTCAAGTATAATTATCATTTGATGATTTAAAAAATAATGTTTAAGGACTTGATATCATTCTGGATATGAATAATATACAACCTATCCTTTATAAAAATGTCTTACGTAACAAAACATATAAAAGAAAACAAGTATGTTAACACCCGAAACAACGATAATACTAAGATATTATTATCAAATCAATATTAAAAGATCATATATGATATCATATTAATGTATATGATTCCTGTATAATTTAATAACAATTTTTTTAACTTATACGGAGATTGCGGTTATTTTCTGCCGTTATAAAATCTCCAAAGCTTTCCTTACAAGCTTATAAGAATATTTTCAAGAAAATGATTTATTTTATATCGCACTTAAATGCTTTCAAAAATAGAAAGAGATATTTCTCCAAAAAGTGTTTTAATTTCATCTATGTCAACATCCTTTGATGGATTTTACGCTTATTTGAAGTTGATTTATTATGATACAAAACATATATATTGTATTGAAGGTTTTGTGATATGTTTGACTGTGGATGTGCTATTTTTATACCATTCAGAGTTTATGGTGAAATTATTGACATTTCGTATGCTAGTTTTAATACGAATGTTTATGATATGTTTAAACCTTTTCATATGGGAATGCATTGGACATAATATGTGACGGGTGGAGCCCGCTATAGCTTCTTGACGCATCGGTAGGTCTCATGAGACAAACTAGTGTCTTGGCACAAGGCCTTGGCAAAATCTTATTTGTAGTCTTGGCACGAGCCCTTGGCTACGTGGTTATGATAGTCTGGCATTATGCATTCCATGATTATGAAAGTGGTTATTGATATTGCATATGATTATTCGATTAGTAGAATATCCATGTGAACAATTAAATGGCATTATTTCATTTTACTTTTGCCATACTATGTTGATGTTCAAGTTTAAAAGGCTTTTGTTTTAGTTATACATAGCCTTAAATGTTTATTCTTATTTATGAATGTTTCCGGTATATTGTTATCCTTACTGGGCATTTGAGCTCACCCCTTTTCTATGTTTTATTTTTCCCAGGATGTGAAGAAGTAAGTTATGAATGACCTGCAGGGATATTATGAGGGGATAATAGTGTGGACTGTGGAGACATTATGTTGTTGTAGTAGTTTTTCAATTTATGATGTAATGTAAAACTTATGAATATATCTAGTGTTTCCAAGGCTACTAAACCAATCGGTCTTTCAATATTTGATCTATCTTGTGATCATGCCAATGTTATGTAATAAGGCACCGACTCTGGGTAACTAGGGTCGGGGCGTTACAGGAAATATTTTCCATTAGCGCAGCCCCAAACATCAGGATCTCCCCTTTTGTCTATACCCTTGTCCAAGATGCTTCTCAATGCACACAGTGTGGTGTAGGCTTTTCTTTTCTTCATTATTGTCAGGTTTATCATGACTGCACCATGTATCCCACTCCATTGATATATCCACCTCTTTCATCCTTACACCATTGATGTTAGTACACAAGCATGTTTTCGCTTCATGTATCCCCAATTTTTGGGTCACCATCAACATTCACATCGGAATGGACACCCAAATAGTCTAGATGCTAGGACTCAAGGCTCTACTACCTTCTTCAGTTGAAATCCCTGATTATCTCGAATGAAACAATGATACAAGTATTTTGTCGCAAATATAGTTAGCTTTTGATGCTCATTTATTGTTCCCATTTCTGGTCAGATGATATTGATGTTGTGTTTTAAACATGGTCAATGGCCGTACTGAATCATTATCTCCACCCCAATATGTATTAAATGTTGGGTGCAGTGATTCATTTTTTATGATATCCATTCAAACGTTAGTATGCCTTTAGTATGAATGTTGGTTTGGTTGGGATTAACCCCACTTGATATCATTATTTAATTACCATTCCCTTATATTCTGAGGAGAGCCTGATCCCATTCTTTGTTTCCCACACCGAGTATTTCCCACATAGTCTTAGGAGATTTGGTTAAGAAATACCCACATAAACATTCGTGTAAAAATTTTCTAAGCAATATGAAATTAAACTACGATTATACCATGTCCAAGTCATGTGACATTAAACTGCACGACACATTGAGATATATGTTCGACCTAATTCTCATCCTTATTTTATACATATGAATGATGGGTTTTCTCATACATGGCCTAGTCTTAGGTCCTATGAATTTCCAGCCCCATTCCCCAAGTTCTAATTTCATATTGTGTGGTGTGATATGAACTCTATGTCAATGTTCACATCGGGCTATCTTTTCAAGGTCACACACATCCCCTTTAGATTCCCCCTTTTCATCCATCATCCTTTCAGCAAAACATTAAATTGCCTAAGTACAATAACACACTATGCGTAAAAGAATTAGGGTTTGAATTTACATTTACATCTAAATGGACCTCTGAACAACATGGATTATAGGCCTTAGGGATCTCCTACCGTCTCAGCAAAACATCCTTCTGTTTTTTTAAAAGAAGTTGATACAAGTCCCGTGTTGTGAATATATTCACCTCTCAACGTTCATTTTTTGTTCCAATTCCATGTCACGATAAAAATACTGTGTTATGAACATGGTCAGCTGTTAACCTCAATCATTGTTGTTGATCTGTGGTCTCCCACATGACATGCACAATGATTTACCCTTTCCACCCATTTTCCCCATACACATGACATGAAACTGGGAATCTATGGTTTTATCACTTTTACCATAAAAAATGATCTACCACATCCTTATCGCATGATGTTAGACTTATCAACCTCTTGAGAACAACATTTTTATTGATTCCCATCCCCATGGGATATATAAGAACACCCATCGATTTTGTCTTCAGGTCATTCCCAGGTTCATCTATCGTTTCTCTCGGCTTCTTGACTCGGGATCTCTTTGGGAATTATGAATGGTGTAGTGTATGTGGGATTATGCCCACATTCACGTCTAGTTATTCACAATTACATACTCATTCCTCATCAAGGAACACCTTTCAGTCTTCTTCATTATCACATGATGTTAAACTATAAAAACTATATCCAGAACTACATGTGGATTGATTTCCATTATCACGGTATTCGTAGTAATTCTCGATCATTTCGTCTTTGGGTCTACCACCAAGTATCTAAAATCATGCCGTTTGTTTGGCCACATTTCCTTAACTCAATTAGAGGAATTTGTTGTAGTTTTGGACTATATGTCATCTTTCACGTTGGGTTTGGTAATAACCTCACCCTGTGTTACCTTTGTTACATCCCAGCCTAGTCTGACTTCTATGACCAAAAACTATGATAATCCCATAGAAAAATGTATGTCTTTATTCCCATTCATATGGGAAATATAGGAATTCCCAAACATTTAGTCTTTGGGTCCAGCCCCTAGAATGTTTCTTAAGTTATAATTCCTCTTTCGTCCTAATCCACATCGGGTTTTTTACTTTATGACCTAGCACACATATCATTTAACCAAGTCCCCTCCCAATGGTCTACTCTCTGACCTTATATTGGGAGTTTTTACTCCCAGGACCCTCTTCATTGGAACGAGATTCAAATCCCTCTATCTAACAAATCTCATTTTCCTATTTAAATGTGCTATGGTGTAAAGACTGATGTGTTGGATTTCCCCTGGACATTCCCTCATTTCATTACCACACTTCATAAGCACATTATTTTTTATCTAAATATTCATCCCGGTCTGAATGGAACCCTTTATGGCCTAGTCTAATGCCACATTGGCTCACCTACCATCTTGGTCCAATGCCCCAAAATACATAAAATGACACTTTGTGAGAGGTCCCATGTTTCCAACATGGTTTATGGTCAACCCTCATGTGTCTATCTTTACACTGGTAAAAAACAAAATGGATGTTGTGTTTCGAACATTTTCAACATTTATCCACCATCATCATGACATCATCATGTTAATCAAGATATTAGGCTCCATGATTCACATTTTTTCACTTCCTTATGTAATATTTGAATCCCAACACACTTGGTTTTACCGCTCTACACATCTTTGTGCGCTATGTTGGCAGGTTAACATTATTGGGATGTCATTCACCTAGGGTCCTATTTTTTCTATTATGTGCCTCCCTGTAATAGGAAAATTGCATCACTACTCCTTATTTCCCACATCATGCATGACTGCCATGGGCATAGTGGATTAGGTATGATGTGTACTGGTGCATCCAAACCGTAATTTCCTTTCATACCACTAGACGTTAAACTGCACTCTCAAAACTATGTGTGGCTTTATTCCCATCCTAATGGGGCACAAATAAACACCTAAAAATGTTGACTCCAGCCTAAACCAAATTTCTCTATCATCAGTCTCTCAACCTCTTTGCTCCACGTGAATTACATTGTGGTGTATGTGGGATTATTTCCTCATTCATTTTGGGTCTATAACGGTTGCACCACATACTCACACCTTTGTGAAATCCCCTTTCACTGTCTATCCTATCATAAGAAATTAAACAACATGGTTCCTCCATAAGTATTTATCGAATGATTCCCATCCTCATGGGATATGTAGGAACACCCAAGTACTTTACCTTGGATCCTGCCCCATGATTATTCCACCTTAAGTATATTGTCTAAAGAATCCAACTGGGAACATATATTGTGGTGTGGAATACTTTTTTCCTTATTCATGCTGGAATATGTTCCACACCTCAAATTTCCTTTCTGAGTAACTATGTCCCCGACGCATGACATTAAACTACGGGCCTACTCAGAACAAGTTCATGATGCACCATGGTAATTATGAGATGTGTCATGTTTGTCTCCAAAGAGGATTACCCCCAAGAACATTGGTCGTTAAACATGATGTTCCCAAGAAATATGTTTCATTTTATTCTAATTCTAATGTGATATGTCATGATGCATATTCATTTAGCCTCATGACCAACCCCTGGACCGTTACATTTTCTAGTTCATTTCCCCTAATCATGGTCCAAATTATACGACCTTAAACTAGTAGCCTACAGTCCATGAAACATGACTTGTAAATGATAGACTCATTCTAGGAAGTATGAGAGTAAAACTTTGTGCAATTTCCTAGTCATATGACATTAAAATATTCTGTGTATTATCCCCACTGTTCGACAATAAACTACATGTCTATCATCCAAATGGGCATGACATAAATCTATGGGCCACTCTAGGGCCTCACTAGTGAGGTCATGTCTGGAAGTAAGATTGATCTTATATCAGACCAATGAGCCCACATATTGTGTTTTCATCAAGGTGTCATAATTTCAAGAGTGTTGGACTCCATTCGAATGACCCATCAATCCACCCTCCACTCTTTTAATTCCCTTTATTTGGATCCTCATCCACTTTCATATCTGAAGGAACCCCCAAATAGTATAGATGCTCTGCCTATGGCTTGCCTAATGACCGAGGCTAACGTTTCATAATGCTAAAGGATGACATTTAGAGTTAGGCATTGTGTTTTGAACATGGTCTGTGGTCAGCCCTCATTTGTTATCCACATTTTTGGTTGATTCAATAGGGATACTATGTTTTTAACATAGTTAATAGTTTTCCCTCATTGTCAATCCATCCTTGAAGTGTTCTGAATTTTAGGTATCATGACTCACACTTTCCACTCCCCTCTATTTTCATTGATTATAATGCCCCTAGAGATACCCCACTCATGCACTATATATATCATATTGGTAGTAGCAAGTAGGTTGTCATGAAAGTCCAATTATCTAGTCACAACCCCTTTTATTCAGTACATTACCAATGGTGGTAAATATCCCATTATAATCCTCTCAAATATTCTATTATTTAGCACTATCGTACTTTTGAATGACCTTTTATTGTCCGTTTTTCCCAAAATGAGTACTACTCATGTAGGATTAAAATTTTACTGAGTTGTTTTCTCAATGTAACCAAGATACAGTCCACCCAATGTTAGGAATTCTCTTTAGTTATTTCCTTAGTAGGTAGTCTGCCTCACCCTCCCCGTCCTTGTTGGACCCCATTCTTTGGAGGGGGCATTTTTTGGAACTGGAAAACACCTCCAAAATATTTTCCAGATGCTTCAATACATGATCCAAGATCATATCTCATATCTCAAGAGTCAATTTAACGGCACATAGAGTCTAAAGCGAGTTACATATTATGAGTTATGGACATTTGAAGTTGATTTGGAAAACTGGTTTGCAGATCCCGTTCACGTAGCTCCCTCTATGATCATGGAGTTGAGGAAATTGCCTGAAGCCTCCATGATCACTCTGAATCCCATGACAGAATTCTCTTTGATTCTAAGAAACTGAAATGGAGAATTCTTGAGCACTACGAAGCCTTTGAGGGTACCCTCTATGACTACAAGAAATATTATGAAACTACCTCTGGTTAGGGGGCATGATTTCCTTCGCAATGTCATTTTCTCTTCATGGCGTAGATTTGATCTTCACGGAGAGCTCCACCGACCTCCATTGCCTATAAATAGCCAAATCACCCCCATAAGAATCATAGTTTCACCACCCCTTGGGCAGTATATCTCTCCCATTTCGTAGTGGTTGGGAGCACAGCGAAGGCCTCCGCCCTTTGTGAAGGACGGTGCTCCTTCGGGTTGCTCGAGGCTCTACGAATCCCCCATTCTCTACAATACCATAAGCTCTATGTATCCCCATGTTCCGCAAGACCTTGAGTTTTTCAAATCCCTTTGATATTTGTGACATAGAGCTCCACAACCCTCTTTGCTATGTGATACCTAGAGCTCCATAAAAACCCTTGGCTTCATGATACCCTAAGCTCTGGTAATCCCATTCATTTGTGAAGACCTATCATTCACAATGATCCTACCTTCGCACCGACAAGTCCATACCGCGGGGGAAGCACCCTTGTACTCTCTCTCAGAATCACTCCCACAATTCGGACATTTCCATACGCGTTGGTCCCTTATCTACTACCACTGATCCCCATAAAAACTGGAGAGGCACACCGTATACTTTTTCGGCTAGGATGTTGACATTTTCAATTTCTCCCTTATGCGCATCTACATCCCACCTATGGAAAACCATCATTTGAGATACTCCTTTTCACTGCATGAAACACCTTGAGATGACATATTCCTCTTGGTTTATTTCCCATGACGCGAGTCAAGATTCTCAGAATCAATTCTCTAGAGTACCTTGAGTCAAAGCAATCCTCATGTAACTCGCCCAAACCACATTACTCGACTCCAATGCCATGATCCACCAGAAAGGTCCGCCCTTGTGTAAGTCCCAACACCAGCCATTTCAAGGCACCATATACCCAATAGTCTTATCTATAAGTCTTTAAAAATTAGTACACATTATATTACAATCATATGACACCTCTTTCTCTAAAAAATAGATTTCTTATGCTCCATGAATATAAAATCTATTATCCCAATTTATATGACTTCAAACTGTAGTACACCCTATATAACAAATATAGGATGCCTCTTGATCCAAAAAAGTGATTCCTTATGCTCTATGAATAAGACTAATTGACCTATCTACATGACTGTGAACTTTAGTGTACCCTATATGTCATATATAGGATGCCTCTTGTCCTGAATAAGAGATTCCTTATGCACCAAGCATAAGATTCCAATAGTCCAATATATAAGAGTATAAACTTTAGTATACCCTATGTGAAAAAATAAGATACCACTTTCTCCAAATAAGAGATTCCTTACGTGTCAATCATAAGATTCCAATTGTCCTCACTACATGACATTAAACTATTGCAATCCCTATCATTAAATAATTGGATACCTTTTACTCCAAAAAACAGATGCCTTATTCTACAAGAATAATAAGCCAAAATCCTCTATATGACTAAAAACTATAGTACACCGTATATGAAAAATATAGAATGCCTATTATTTATAATACGATATGCCTTATGAACCGAGAATAAGATGATAATAATCCTCACTACATGAATTTAAAATATAGCATTCCATATCATTAAAAAATATGAGTCCTCTTGATTCAAATAATAGATGACTTATGTGATGAGTATATGATGCCTCATGCTATGATCATAACGACACTATTTCAAGAGGGTTGGAAAATGTTCGAACATTCCATCATTCACCCTCAGGATTTTATGTACTTAATTTGGATCTTAATTCTCTTCCATGTCTAAAGGAACACCCTAATTGCCTGGTCCCATGCCTCATCGGCTCACCGACCATTTTGGGAAACTATTTGGGAAGACAATTGATGACACATCATGTTATTTATTGTGTTTCAAATATTGTAACCAGTTTGACCTCATTTATTTGTCCCCATTTCATGATAGCACGATATAGATGTTGTGTTTCGAACACAGTCAATAGTTATTATCCATCTTCATGCCACCCTCAACGCATTCTGAATGTTGGGGATGTGATTCACACTTTTCATCTCCCTTTGTTTGGACTGATTCCAACATCATGGTCATTATACCACTTGTGAAATAGTGCATAGGTTCATGAATCAATTAAATTCCTTAACCTACTAGTAATTTGGGATTCCCTCATGGCTAGACATAAGGAAGAAATTACTCGTAGCTTCCTTTCATAAGCCCAATTCACTAATGATACTCCACAAAGGCACCCATTAATCATCCATGCATAATCATTATTCACCATACTTCATGAATGAACCTTTGCACCATGATTATCATGTATGATTTAGCCTATGATTTCTCACACATAGAATGACTCACATAAGCTAAGAGTAAGCACCGACCATGACCTCCTCCCTCGGTCAGTCATATAATGTAATCCCCAAGATTCCAACTGATCTATGTGGACTTTAATCCTTTACCCTTCCTAGAAATCTACATAGGATGCCTCCCAGAGGATCAAAACCAACACCCATCGATCTCAACCACTTCACATTGGTTCAACCTCATCTAGCATTATGTTAAACTATATGCCCCTTTCGTTTCACATGACGATAAACTATAGTCATTCCAACTGCAATGTTTTTGATCCTTGTCTCCTAGATAAGGTACATAGGATGATTCCCTGAGTTTTAATCCAAATATACTGTAATCTATCACATTCCCTTTGTTGGGATTCAACTATCTAGTCCTCCCCCAATGAGATTGATCAACCTTGGGATTTTAACCAATCATAAGCCATGTCATCATCTTCAGGTCACTATTCTCTATGCATACCAAGATCTAATGCCTCATTATAAATACGTGGGTTTTGATCCCCATATCCTATATAGGGTATATAATAATCCCCCATCAGGTTCAACATAAATCAATGGTAATCCCATTTAATCTACATGGGTTTTGGTCCTTGTCTCCTGGACAGGGTGCGTAAGAAGGTTCCATGAGATACAATCCCAAACACTAGTAAACATCGGTGTCCCCTTGGCTAGGGCACACATCCCTAGTCCATCCCAGTGGCATTAGACCAACTCTTGGGACACTAACAATGTGTAAAACCAAAATTTTATTGTGTCAATGTCCTTCGTGCACACTCCGATTCCCTGACTAATCCCAAACAACATGGAATTTCAATTCCTACAATGAGGATATGTAGGAAGCCTCCCTAAGGTTAAATCAGATCACTCATGTCCCCTCCTGGTCTCTCCCTTGACCCCTTTTCATTTCGGCATGGTCATTCCCCTATCTGGATGTTCTTACACCTTTGGGTCCCATCCAAGCGTGCATTCTCATGGGACACCTCCTTTGGTGTCACATCGAACCAAAAAACTACATTGACTTTGATTCCCTTCCACGTGGATGTCTAGGAAGCCTCCCTCAGGTTCAATCCTAATATTAACTTCATCTTTATGTCGGTTCCATCTCATTCAACATCCACTTCATTCAACCTTCCATCATCAGTATTTATTTTTAACCGAGTCTTCACATCTTGGTGAGATCATGCCATTACTTCGGGAATATAACCATACAGAAGCCCCGCAAAATACATTATCATCCAACCGAGAGTGTTTCCCTAGCTATGGGAAGCTAACCATGTGTAATAACTATCATGTGTTCATGTTCATTTACTCTATTTACACCATGATTTGATGCCTAACCCATTCAAACTAGGTGGGTATTGATCCCTTTCATCTACATATGGTTTGTATGAAACCTCTCCAAATTATTGAATGGAATATGTTATCAGTTAATTATAATACCATGTTTATTTATGATCAATTATCCATTATTTATTCCATATTACAAACCCTTACTATGATTTTGAGATCACCCTTATTATGTTTTCTTTCCCCAAGATATAAAGGAAAAATCATGGAATAAGCCTTGAAGGATTCATTTTATTTATTTTTATTATGTCTAATATTCTTAATTTCTTTTTTCCTTTGTATTACGGGTATCATGTATGTAGTTTGGCTTTCTATGATTGCTAAACCGATTGGCCCTTCGGGAATTAATTCCTTATTATAATCACAATGTAAAAAAATGAACTTGCATTGGGCTACATAATTCAGGACATCACAAATACCCATGAATGAAAATATTGGGGGTTATTCAAAAAATAATTATGGAATGAAATGTAAAGAGATAAATTTATAAGAATAATGGGTAAACTAAAATATTATGGAGTGTAATAATGAGAGGGTGAGATAGTATATAATTATTTTTGAATAATTTAAAATGTAAATGAGTGTTAATAATCGTAAGGAAATATGATCAAATTAAAATAAAATAGCTTATTATAGATTAATTAATTGAATAAAAGAGAAGAGGGTGATAACCCCTTACCTAAAAATACAAATCATATTCTAATACGGGTGATCCTAGGAGAATTTGGTGGATTCTCTAAATGACATAATGAGAGCCTAAGAGATTGTGTGACATTTTAATGATCTTTAAAGTGAATTAAATTGTGTGTATTTTTTGGTATTTATAGAAAATGATGGAGATGTTTTTATTAATTTCTATATATATGCCTTATTAATAATGGTTGTGGAAAACAAAAAATCATTAGCTTTCCCACCTTGTTAACTCATGATTATTGATATTTAAGGTAAGGTTATTGAATTTTATTTGTAATAGTACCCATTTTTAAATATTTCTTTGTTCTTGGGGATGTAATTATTTCACAAAATATAATTTTAAACTAAATATTTTCTTTTTAGACATTGGAAAATTTTTTATATGTTTTGAAAAAAAATTAAATCATTAAAATATATTATATTAATAAAATTACTTATTTTTATAATGGATTCTATTATATTAATTGTTAATTAATGATTTTATATTTAGGATGTCTAAAAATATACAAGAAACCAAAAAATGTTATTTTCTATTAATAAATTAAAATTAAGATATTTTGGAAAATTATAAAAAAACACCTGAACATAATTTCAACGTGATGGTTTCCAATGTCATGTTTTCTTAATACTAATGAACTTCTACATATAATTAATAAAACATTTAACTAAGAATGATATATTTTATTTTAAATAATATTTTTAAAATTAGTTTATTATTTATTTAATTCAATGGCTTGTGAATTCTATAATATCATACATATTGATTCATAAAGATCGTATGGAAATATAATAAAATATTTACAATACTATTTTTAATAAATTTTAATATTTTGAAAATATATTTTTATTGTTATATAATATATATTTACAATTTCAATGATAGAATAGAAATTTTTCTGTGACATTTAGATCCTAAAGATCACATTTCCCATTACACCCTATATAATCCATATTTCTCATTACTCATCATTAATTACATATCATACATTGGATTTTCACATCCACTGATAATTTCTATCATATTGATGTATCATATTTTTTTTAAATTTTTATTAATGGGTTTTCCATCATTGGGGAATTAAAGACTACAAATTTTACATTAGTATGGGAATTATTGTTTTCTACCTCTTTATATTATACTTTTTAATTTAATAAATGATTAGTTCATGAGGTGTAATGTTATTATGAAATTTAATAGTCCTTTAATGTTATTTTATAATAAAAAATAAATATGAAACATGATTTAATTAGTAGATAAAAAAAATATAATCCATTAATTATTATATTGTTCATGTGTTATATACTATAAAATATTATTAAATATGAATGTAAATAATTTATATGGGTTATATTTCATTAAAAAATATGTGTTATTATATTCATCCACCATAACAAATTTCACCAGGTAAATTTCATTCCCTACAAAAATGAGAAAATAACCAAGGGTATGTATCCTTCTTTACTTCATCTAGTTATCATGTTTCTTTCACATACATATGGTTATACCAAATAACTATGACTTCATGAGTTGTCTTATCATCTATAACACTTTCTCATTGGTATAATATCTTAATTAGCTATTCCTTCTAAGATATATCATTCCCATGATATAACACCTCTAGATATAAAAAATGGATCTAGATTGTAGTTTATCATGATAGATTTAGGGAACATTTCTTGTTCATTGGAAAATATCAGAAGGTGTTCATGTCAATAGGAAGAAAAATCAATGAGATCACGATTCTAAGTGGTTAACATGTACCAAGGTCATATCATTCCCTTCATCACAAACCAATTCACTCTCTTCCAAAGAGATATATGATTACTAGATTTACAAGCAATTTTAAACACTTGGTTTTATCATCAGTTTTTCCCATAGATATTTTATTTATTTTGAGATTCTAGGAGGTGTTGTTGTATAGTTTGACATTATTAGTAATTTATTACATTATTTATGAACTAAATAGATTTAATTCTATAAATTTCATCCAACTTTTCCTTGTTCTGAATTTCTATCCTTAAGTGTTTTATAATGATTCCAATGATTGACCGCATGAAAGATATTTTTTTATGAGACCTCAATCAAAGAATGATAGCTACCACAACCACATTTTAATTATATTTATCATGATTTAAAAATATTACCAATTTTGAACATTATTCAATCTAATATTCCATCTTCCATTGTGTGATGGGACATACTATTGTTTGAATAAATGCTCAGACCATATTGGAGTCCTTTCCAGAATATTCGGTACAACCATATATATTGATAAAATTTATTCGATAATGATTTTTATATGGCCTCTCAACATATATAATTTATATCCATGTATGCTTATTGAGTGATAAGTTCTATAAATAGGTATAAAAATGATAATTCATTATATGATTGTCTACTACAAACAATATAGAATTATTCCTCGTGTATATATGTAGATGACTGATATAAAAATACATGGTGATGTTATACAATTTCCCCAAAATAATGGGAAATGGTGGAATCATACATTTTTTTTCCTTTCAGCCTTAAGATGTTGGAATACTAGGAATTCTTCTCTGGTTGGACCGAAGGCCATATATTTTAATTCTTTTTTTATAATAACCATTATAATGGTTAAGGGGGAACCCTTACATGGCTATAGGTTCCATGAAATTACATGAACCAATGGTCCTAGAGGAATTCATCCTAAATAGTGAAAACATTGAACTACCCCTCCATAGTGTCTACATCATGACATTAGACATCAACCTTCTCATGGATGTTCTGAATGTGGTGATGTGTTGAGATTCATAGGCCTGGTACCAATGGTGCTTATCATAACCCTTCATTATTCCAATCAATAAGCTCTAATCTAGTGAAACTGCCTACCATGAATACTCATTTGGATCATGTTCTTTATAGTTTGTTAGTTTTTATCACATCGAATGGTTGAAAGGCCTTTAGGTGGACAGAAGTCCTTACTAGCTTGAGGGCCATGGGTTACCTGAATTCTTTGGGTTACCCGAAGGCCTCAAAGGACTCAAAGGATATATTGTTCCCTTTTGAACCCACATTATTCTATATTTCAACATCAATTTAAATGTACCATACATTATAAATTATGTTAATTTATTAAATAATATGTGTTCTATTAGATATTGTAGTACATAAATATCATATAGAGGATCTAACAACACAATAATTCATTTATGTACTTCATTAAACTAGTGAGTTACTAAATCCCTTATAATACCAAATCATATAATGTGGAGAAAAATAACCAAAAACATAATTTTGAATGAGAAAAATTTGATACTTCAACTATATAATAATTATCACACCTATGAAAATAAATATATAAAATAAATATAATTTTAGTAAATGAAGTGCAACTTTAGTAATTGAAAATGAGAACATTTGGAAGAATTTTGGTAAATGTAGAATAATGGAATGAAGATAAAAATATATGTGGTAATTTGACCATGGGAATTTTAAATTTTACCCTTGGAATAGTGGTTTCTCCAGAAATAATATTACAATATTTTTAATTTTTTATCATGAATAATTTAAGAAAATAAATACTTAATAACTCAATAAAACAATATCATTATTTAAAAATATAATGAATGTATAAAAACATTATTAATATACATTATTTTAATTTTGTTCAAAGAAATCATGATTTTTATATAAATATTTAAAATGTTTGGTGATAAAAAATTATTTTGAAAATATGAATTTCATTTTTAGAATAATCACATCAATAGTTTTCTAGGATGTTTTTTGTAATTTCTTGAAATATATCAATTTTTTGGTGAAAAGTAAAAAATATTATTCAAATACTCCTTGTTTAATAACATAATGATGATGAAATATTTATTTCATAAATTATAAATTGGTTATCTTATCTTGAAATCAATTTACTGTGACTAATAGTCCTTTTAAGGACAATTATCAATTTTTTCAATAATAAAAATTATTTTCCAATGTCTAATGTCAAATGTATCACATTAAAATAAAAAATTTTCATTATTTTCTAAATTCCTTTTAAATAAACTATTTAATTAATATTGTAAAAGGGAAGAAATTAATAAATCCATTTTAATTTATTAGTATGTTATTCTTAATGTTAGAAATATCACTATTGAATTTTTTAACATGCATACCAGAATTTATTCAATATTTTATCGCCAAAATACCCCTCTCCTTTTGTATAAGTAACATCGACCCCTGAATTTAAAAAATACCCCTCTATTAATTACATAATCCAAAAATTATGCCTCAATTACATAGATTAATACAAATATAATACTTTATCATTTTTTGACATAAACTAAATCCAATTATAATTGGAGTTGAGTTCCATAAAATAGAAGCAACATAGTGAAATGTGTATGTTTTCAATAGCTCTTCTATCTTATTTATGTTCTCTAACAATTTTTTTTCATTTAATTTCAATTCAAATGATTCTATTACTAATTTTTTGTAACAGTATAATTTATTTAGTTCCTCAAAAATAATTTAATAATTATATTTATGATGAATTAAAATTTCATATTTCTATTTCTTTTCTGACAATATATTTTTAATAGTATGTTTACAAATATTATGGACATTGAATGTTATTTTTTTATTTGAGTGGTGTTGGTGTAATTTGATCTGTGAGGTTAACACTTTGGCCTCAAAGTGGATGTTATGAAAATGAAAAAATTATTTGGAGTATATATGTTTCTATGGTAAATATTAATATTGTATAAGATACAATAACACAAAATCATTCAATTGAAGTAAGATGTAATATTTTAGGTAAAATATGATATCAAAATGTTTCACATTCAGTAAATTTAATATAGTAATATAGTCTAATGAAAATAATTTATCATGACTGAAAAATAGGAATAATTTTGTTTTGGTTCCATTCTTTAAGAATCCTATTTTTATTATTCATGAGCTAAAAAAGAAATAAAATTATTTTGGATTTTATGTAAGTGTATTATTAAACACAAACTACAAATTTTTTGGGGATCTCCATATTAAAATTATTTCATTATGGTAATTCCTATAATATCAATAAAAATTATTTCAATTATCATCCCCCTTTTCATTTCTGGTATATACATGTTTTTAAACTTTTGAAATGTTTTTGACGCCATTTTCAATGTTATTCAAAATAAACATTGATTTTAAAATAACTAATTGTCTCTTCCTGAGTTGATACTTCTCCATATAATAACGATTATGTTTAATGGAATGAAAATTAATTCCATTAATTATATGGAAATAGAAAATATTTTTTTAGGGTATTAGGATTTATAAAATTTACAAATTCAATTACATTCAATGGGATATTTTTAACTATTATTTTTTACATTCTACATCATGTACATGATTATGAGAATAAAATGATGTGACTGGTGGGATTGTAATTATATATCACCCCAATGGATTATATATTGTGATATATCTCATGATATTAATCTTATTATACATCAATATTAAGTTAAAATGGTTGACAATTATGATTTTATGATTAATGCACATATGTTATGCATGAACCTGATGCCAGATTTGTTCACAACTATGTGTGGTAGTTGTCCACTTTGTTATGATGTTTTTTTATTATGAATATTTCAAATTTGATTCCTTAATCAATTGATTCATTCTTGATTATGATTGTGGTAATATTATTATGATATTATTATGTTTACCATTATCATGTGTGTCATATGGATTCATGTCATGTATTCCTCCAATTACATGGCCTTAAACACAACACTTTTAAATTTTTATATCCTTAGGTGATATCAAGTAATATATATAACAAAATAGATTTTATGTGGATAATGAAGAAGGATTTAAATTATATTTATTTTTATTACATATAACAGATGTATGAGGTTGGCATTACGATGATACTAAACCATTGGATCCATGACTCTATAATTATTATATTCTATATCTTAAATATGTTGTTTCAGTCATTTATGAAAAATTTAGGCCAATATATCTTCTATCCAATCATGGTTTAGTTACTTTGAAAATTTTGATTAGAAAACATTTATGAGTACTATATAGATAAGTCTATGTATAGTAAAAAATTCTTTGTTTTGGTAAACTATAAGTTCATGTTCTCCTAGAGAAATGAAATCCCTAAATGGATACAGAAAATGGATGTGATTGTAGAATAGTTGTACCTAGGTTTAATAACACCAAAAAAATGAAAGATTATGTATTATATCTATAGTCACCTTGTTCAAAATAGATACTCTATAATACAAACCATGTTTGATATTCCTATGAGATATGATTTTGTTACGTACAATATCTATAAAAGCCATTATGACTGCCATATAGATAATGTAATTATCACTATTAATGAACGAAAATGATTATATTTATTTCTCCTAAATGTATCATTTAAGAGAAAGTGTAAAAATAAGTATCCTATAATATATTCCTTTAAAAATTATATCCACGTTAAAAAATTATATATTCAAGCTTTATTGACTTATGTTTGTTAAAATAATTTCTATTTATTAAAGTGGTTAGAACTATGATAAACCATGCCAAAAACCCATGTGACATACATTGTGTGGATTATCGAAATGAAATCACCACTTCAATCAGATGTGTCGTTAAAAACTTATTTGACTGGCATACCAAGCTATCATAGGGTATAAAAAATCTCCAAAATAGCATACAACTTCTTCCATCACCTAATAAGGACTAACTAGACATTGTGTCGACTATTTGGAAACAATCACCATTTCCTCATATATATTTTGAGATAGTTTTCATAGAAAAGTAGGTTAACAAAATAAAGATGATCTTTTTTGTGAATTAATTTTCTAAGAGGGAGAAATTAACTATGTAAATAATTCATTTAGATAGAGTGTCTGATCACTTATGGGTATTGATAAAGAATACCATGTTGCATGATGGAAGGGGATAAATGGAGTGGTAATACATTTGGATGTTATTTCATAACATGTATTTCCTTAATACTATTTGAACGAAAATGGAGAGAGATTTCCTAGAGCATAATAAAAAGGAGGTTTAATTGTTCAAGACATACAAGGATACATTAAAAATTGTTAAAAGATTCCATTCGGGGTTTTTTATCAAACATGATTAAATAATTAATTAGTACATTAGTTGTATAAAACCATTGGATCGAAAGACTCAATATATCTTAGACATTGGGGGTTATGAGGAACTTGTTTGATGTGTTCTTGATGTTGAGATTTTCTTTATAGAATGTACGCATGCCCATAAAGATAAGAAAAGAATAATAGAAATTCAATATTGTACGTCAAGTGATTGAGGAAGAAACATGATCCCACTACCCACATATCAGAAATATTGGTAAATGAATCATGAGAAATTGACTCAAATATATAGTAAAATGATTCAATTGTGGGATGGAGGTCCAAAAATATAATGAATATCAATGAGGCATGATTAAACTATCCAATGTGATGATATAAATGAACGTCCTGACCACATTACAATTCAACAATTATAAGTAGAGAAGCCACTATTCACGATAGGGAACAAAATAATGGGTATTTGAGGGTATTCAGTGTTAGAATCCACTAAATAAAATTGATGAGGGGAAATATTATTCCATAACTACCTATGAGGTAAAAAAATTAAATGATATCATATAAGTTATAATTCATATTAATGCTTGAATTGAAATTTTTTATTTGATTCTTGTTCTGTGCATTCCTTTATATCATACATTTTTTCTAAGACAATTGAATGAAACCCCAAATAGAATAATCTAGATATATCCATAGGAACACCTAGTGGTGCGATCATTTTATCTTTAATGATGTATTATTCACTTATTAGCACCTGGGGTAATATTATTCTATAGAATATTGTTTTCCTTCCCTAGGTTGAATTCTAATCTATAATGATCAAGTATTGGTTATATTTATATAGAGCTCAGATAAAATGTATGTAAAAAATAAATATTATTCTATATTTCGATTAATCCCATAAAACTATAAAAATAAATGTAATATCATGAATCTCCATTGTAAAATATCCCAATGGTGTGGTTGTTGATACCGAGTAAAGAATCATATCATGTGAAAATAGTTGAGAAAAATGAATGTATGAAATTTATGAAATTCAAATTGTGAGGTAATACACCAATGTATTTACATTATAGGTACCCTTAAAACCCCATATATTAATAGGTAGTGTACAAAATTGAAATTATATCCAAATATAGTCATATGTAAAAATTATCCTATAATATATCACAGATCGAACATGGTGCATAAAGGTAACGACCATAATAGAATTTGGAAAAGTAGATCATTATCCCATGATCATCTCATTGATGTGTGGTTTTTATCATTTTTAAAATAAATTATATATCAATGATGTTTTATTAAATTATTGAGACCTCAACAACATCCCCATAAAAAACAAGTATCCCCTTCCAATGATGGATGGCTTGTTCGGTCAACTTTAAGGATCTTAGTACATATCAATTGTGTATAATTTTTTTAATATCGTAAAATGAAGGAATTAATAGAATATATTTAGAAGAAAATAAATTTTATAGGGTATGGAGAGAATTATATTATCTTGTTTCCATTTACACATACTAATTCCACTACAATAATTATGGTTATTAGTAATAGAGTAAATAGAGAGTTCCTTAAAAAAAATATCTGTAATCTTAATAAATGGTATTCCAATTTAATATAAGAGAAATGAGGAACATTAAGAGTATCTATGGAATATTATGGTCTAATAAATATATGATAAAATACATGATATGTTTATAATGTATGACTTTTAGATGTATTATGTTACGTTTATAGGGAATGAGATCATATGTAAGAGAATTTATATAGAACCATTAATGACAATGGAAAATGAGGATTGTCCCAGGCCCTCAAGTCCCTCGAAAATCCATTAATTTCATAGATTAATATAGAACAACTGATGGGGTTTTGATAATTTTATCATTATTTTCTATCATAATAATAAATATAACATGGAAATGGGTTAAAATATATCGTTAATAAAGAAGGTGAGTGTCACATTAAAGAGATAAACAAGATTCCAATCATTGCATCTGTTTTCACACTTCCATCAATTGGATTTTTTTAGTGATATACAGTTATGTTTTCAAGAATGTATTTGGTTCATTACTCATTTAGATGTGATAAAGTTATAGAATATGCTTCGTGAATGTTAATTATCCTTGAGAAACACTACTCAACTCATCATATAGAGAAAGTAGTTTTGATCATCATGTAAATTATTTGAAGGTGCTACCTCTATTGTGATAATTGTTACCTAAATATATATCGAAAGGTTATAAATTTTATTTTCAAATGGACTATTTTTTTTCATGAATCAATGAATATGGTTATAACTGATCAATGATTATGATTTCCCTATTCACTTCCATCATTTAAAGGCAAGAGAGGTAGCTGATGATCATAAAAAAATAACCTTCTACTCTATCCATGATGAAAATTTAGAATGTTCCTATCTTCAAAGATATTTAAAGGATAGATCTATAAATCAAAATGGTAGAGAAAACATCCTACCTTTCCTAAATTATTTCTTAAAACTCATTCAAATACTAAATTAAGGAGGGATAAATGGATTATTTAGAGATTAAAAAAAAGTTGGAAACCATAATGAATGCGAAGCTTCAGGAATTCCATATCTATAAATATAGTGCTATTTAATTATGAAATTGAATTAATGATTCTAAATCACATAAAATTATGAAATAGTTATTCGATAATGCACATATCCCATCATCTCCATCCTGTAGAATAATTACTATGATATATAGTGATCTTTGTGATATATTCTGGTGGGACAACTAAATTAAAAAGATCACTCAGTACACTTCAAAGTATTAGTGATGTCATCAAGATAATGTATACTGAAAAAATATTACAGGATTATCAAAACCATTTCTCATACCCATATAGAAATGTGAATACATCACCATTTCATTTACACTAGCCTCCCAAAGACATCCAAAGGAAGAAATGTGATATGGGTTGAGTTGGATCGACTCCCCGAGCCTTTAAAATCATTTATATTAAGTAATATTTAATTCATGAAAACATGTTATGATATATGTTAAGAAAGTGAAAAGGATGTAAGGGGAACTAATTTTTATTGTCTCCAATCATGATACTAGGTTAAATTATAAATTCAATTGAAGTATACAACATGATATGAATATTTTGTTGAATTTAAATATTGAATATGAATCCTATAAATTTTTTGAATCTAAAATTATTAATAAAAAACATAGGAAGTTATAAGAGTCTAATCGATGGAATTTAATGGGTGATGGTGTCACCATATCAAATTAATTAATTTATCATAAAAAAATAGATTCCTATCAGGCATGAAATTGGATACATAAGATGATCTATATGGGAATCGATATTGAAATCCTACTTATTTGGATGAATTTTGTGAAAAAATAAACTTGGACCTACTCATATTCATTATTTGGTCAGAGATGGTTAATTCTATACAATATTATAAAAAATATACTCATGGTTGGAAGAACATCAATGATGAAAATCAACGTAGAATACTATAATTTGAATTTGGAGTTAATGTTTTTTTATGAATATCTCTTTGTAATACAATATTTTGATTTAGAATGAATGGTAATATTAGCCATACTTATACGTGCCACTTGGATATTGTTCATTGCATAAGAGTAGTTCCCTATTAACAATCACTTCCACCAATCATTACATCCTTCCCTGATGTGTCCCACATATCACTCTTGGTAAACTTCATAACTCATTACTCACATGTACTAAATAATGATGTGGTATAACGAGAGCATTTTCTATTTTTTAGAAGCATTAGTTGAAGATATTGGAATATTGAGACAATGTTCTATGAAATAAGACAAATAACCTTATCAATGATATATGACAAAAACCTGAATATAACTAGGTGATACAAGATCTAGAAAACATTTTTATTTTAAAATTCACATCAACTATACTCAAACTATACATGAAGTTTAAATTTCAAGCATTGAATTTGTGAATGGGGGAAGAATTAATAACCTAGACTTTATAAATTATAAATGTTTTCCAAATATATTTTTTATAATATTTTTCATAATATACAAAAAATTCATATAGAATCTATGAATATTTTATTTCATCAATGGATATCATTACAATATTTAGAAACTAATCCCAAAAAAATGTAAAATATTATAGTGTATGAAATTATTTAATATAAACACATAATATGAACACTTAGATTATTCCAAACTACCAGAATTATCATTCTGATCTATTAAACTATATAAATTAAATAGAATATTAAAAATCTGAAATACATTTATGCAAGTAAAATATAAATATATGGGAGGAATTTTAGTGGATGTTTATGGAATTAATAAAGAGTTGTCTTTATGAATTAATGTGGTAGTTGGAGTAATAATGTGATAGTTAGAATAGTAACCTCTTCATTAGAAATAACAACCTTCCCATTATAATAACAATTTCCTCAAAAAATATGTATTATTAATAATATTAATCATGAATAATTTATTAGGATTATATATAATAATTCCATAAAATAATTATTATGATTCAAAACTCAAGTAAAATATAGGTACATTTTTAATTAACATTATTTTAATATTTTTTCATAAAAAAAATTATATTAATAATTTAAATTTACTATGTTACAATATTATATTTAAGAAATTAAAGTTATTTTAAGAAATATGACATCTAAATTCTCCATTGGATATTTTTAGGATGTTTTATGAAATATGTCAATTTTTACATGAATAAAAAAATATTGTATTTGAAATTCAAAATTTTATGTGTCATAATGTAAATGAAACAATGACTAAATGAATGTTAAATTGATTATTTGAGAAAAAAATATATTTAATATGATAAATGGGAATTAATAAAATAAAATTAATATTAATACATAATTTTTTCCCAATGTCTAATGTAATCATTTTTCCATGTAAATAACATTTCTTCTTTTTTTCTAGATTCCTTTTAAATAAATTAGTGCATTTTTTTGTAAAAGTTTTTGAAATCATAAATCCATTTTATTTTATTTATTCATGTTTCATAATGTAAAATATTTTATTATTTATGCATTTACCTTGTATAGAATAATTTTTTAAATATTCGTACATTACATTTACCTATGCTCAAGTATAAATAACCCATCAGCCATCCAATGGAAAAACATTCCCACCATACGTACCATGCCCAAAATTTTTCCCAAATTATATACCTTTATCCCATTGTAAAACATAAGTATGTTATTTATTAATCCGTCCCCAAATATCATCAAATTTAACTATCTTAGAATATAAGAACGCCAATAAAAGAGTTTTTCTCATCAACTATTTCTTAATATTCTTATCCCCTTCATAATATTCCAAATTCAATTGTCCAATAGTAATATAATATTAATTTTGAAATATTTTGATAGTATATTAATGATGTTATACTATTCAAATAAAATATTTATTAACTGTTTATATTTTATAATTCTATTTATTTATTTATAAATTGTCACTTTATGGTCGGATAATTGCAAGTGATTATGTTTCAAATTAATTTCTCATCACCACCACTACTAGATATTAAAATATATTATTCATAATATATAATTTTATAAATATATTTATTTCTTTGCTTCCACATTTTATTTTAACAAAATATATGTATGAATAAAGAAATATCAATAAATCAATGTAAGAAAAGATATTTGACAAAAACATGATAATACAATTTTTCATATTTATCAAGGGAAATGAGAAATGTAATAAAAATTTTATAATTGGACAACTGTAAAAAATGATTATAATATATTTTATACATGTTTTGAAAAACTATGTTTTGAATATTGGAGGAATAAAATCAAAAAAATAATTCTGTATTTAATGTAATGTGGGTTCTCAAACCCAAAGTCCTTCCCTTTAGGATATACCCTTTTTAAATAATTTCAATAGAGATGGTCATATAATGGACATAAAATTTCTTAGTTTTATAGCGTCCCTTTCTATTTTATAATATACAATTTCATTCATTATTAAATAATTATATATACAATTCATAATTATTTTTAATGCAATATTTGATTTAATAAAATTTGCTTTGACTCTAGTTGAGTTGTTTCTTCTCTACTTAGGAATGAGGGTTTTAATCCAATATTTTATTTTCCATATTCATATGGGACCCTTGAATTTAATTTATGAGTATAATCTTTACAATACAAATAAGATTATAATTCCATTAACTTAGTTTATTTCATGAATATTATTTCTGTATATTTTATGTGGCATGCATGATTATAAGAATTTTATAATGTGGTGTGTGAGCACAGAATTATATAATCATCTAATTCATTGGATATTGTGATATATCTCATGATATTATATGTATAATTTCTGAACATAATTATATAATTTTTCACAATTTCGATGTCATAATTTATGCAAATATGTTAGGAAGGAACACGATGCTTTCTATGTTCCCAACTTTGTGATGTATTTATCCTCTATGGTAGTATGTTTCATTATTATACATATTCTATATTTGATTCCTTAATCAATTGTTCCCCTTATGATTCTGATTATGGTCGTATTTTTATGACATAATGATGTAGGTTATGATCACACGTTCATTAATTCTACGAGTCTCTTATTTCTCCCCATATGATATTTTATCTCCCCTTTCATTAATGCATATATTTATGTCATTTCATATACTATAACCTGATAAAATTTAGGAGGATTGAGAATAAGTATTTAAATAATGTGTATTTTTTTAGGAACATATGATGTATGGCCCTAATTATTCAAAAATACTATGATAGTAGATTTGGATTTTACAAATATTATGTTGTTGGTATTAAATTGATGTAATATTCTTGTTAGAAAAATTTAGTACACTATTTCATTTATTTATGATTTCTTAATCATCTCTAGAATGGATGGTTTAGCTATCATTTGTGAACGATAGGATATGATCCCTTCTATTATGATTCCTTTGTCCATCCCATTTATTTCTTTGATTGTTGGATCAGTCTCAATATCCATCTGAGATGAAACTGTATAAAACATTATTCGTAGGAAATCCCCCACATTATTTAGTTTCTTGAGATGGTAGGGGATTGAGAAATCATAACCCCTGAATAGTTATAACCATATTCACCGGTGCATATTGATATCTAAATATATGAATATATACATGGTTAACTTATGATGATTATATATATCTCACAAAACTCTCCATTAAGGTAATTCGACCAAAATTTAAATGTGAATATTATTTCATTCAACTCCCTATCATGAATTGTATAATTATACTCATGGACCTTCAAACATAGATAGGTATAGGCTATCACATTATCATTTTGTATTAGGAAACATCATATTTCCTTCTTTTATGAATAAATATACCAATAAAAACTTCCCCATATGTTGGTATTTTGAGTATAGGTGATGTTATAGTGATTTTATTTAACAAAATAAATCTCAGTTCACATTCCTAAATTTAGAAAAACATTACCCCTACCCATGTTGTATTCGTTAGTAGGTTGGACAATCATGAAATGTTTCTTGAAAAAAATAAATAGTGCCCAGTAAAATAATGAAAAAAGAGATATCTATTACCAGCTGTGTTTGAGTACCTTCTCCAATAAGATCTTTTTTAAGGATCCAAATATACACCAAGTCTGGTGATTATATAATCTAGAAAGGATACATTTTGTGTCAAAAATATACTCTTTATAAACATGGAATTAAATTTATCCTTTCTCCGTATATTTATAACTGTACTCCAACAATCATAATATTCCTCCTTAGATATGAATTATACTAAAAAATCATATGTAAATACTAATAAAAACTTATCAAAGAAATTTCTAAATACACTACTCATCATTTCTCTGAATATCTATAGATTAATGTTAAGTCTGATTTTAATTTTTTTATTAAATCAAATTCTATATACCTTGTTGGAAAGGTAAACTTTGGTATATCTTCTTTCCTCACATTTATTTGATTATAACATAAAAGGGTCACATTAGTGAATTATTGGGAAACCATAGCTAGTAAAACAAGTTATCATATGTTGTAGAGGATGGTTTTTCTTTTTTCTGATATTATTTATTTTAAGATATTCAAAAAACAAATGAATCAACCCATACTTATTCTTATTAAACTGAACAGGTTCACCCCATGGAGAAAATATGGATGTATGAAAACCTTTTCCCAATTATACTATAAATGATTCTTTGGGACATCTAGTCCAATAGTGATCATTCAGTACATAATCATTAATATTACAAGATCTCCAGGTTTGAGTCTAATTGAGAACTCAACCTCACAATTAAAAGGGATAATTGATAAATATTAAGGGAATTTATCATTGTATTCATGAATAATATCCCTATATTCAAGAGTGATATTATTAATCTTAAACCTTTTTTCTAGATATTATTTATCATAAAAAATATCTATTCATGAGAGGAAGGCTTCGAAAGAAATTAATTATCCTCAATAAATTGGAATAAAATCATCAGATAATTTGAAACCTAAAATGTAAATTATATTTCATTGTAGTTTATATGGATATATATAAAAAGACCCAATACATTCCCATTATATCATACAATTCAACTAAATTATGCACTAAAATACTTTTTTAGGTCCGTCCCAAAAATATTGACAGTGGGGAAGTTATATGGTTAAGATTCAATAATATCCCAATTTGTTCTTTTCACTAAAAATGTAACCTACATATTCGGATGTGGAGTTTTAGTAATTAAACTAATCATTCATGATATGAATGAGTTTTTATAAAAAAAATATCATATTTACTATACTTTAGGAAATATCTACTTTAATGGTCACCACTTAATTTTCAAGATCCACATTAGAAGTAGTTTTGGCATATTGTATTATTTCTCCCATAGACATGGATATTTTTTCATCAATTAGATTCGAAAAACAGTTTCTTTTTGAAATGGTATTTATAGCTTATATATTTTATGAAATTAAAAAATTAGTCAACGATATGAGGAATTATTAAAACATTCTTGTCCTTCATAATATTTGTGGGATTATTTATCTCCTTCTGGTAATTTATTATCAAGAAGTCCATTACATCACACAAAAAACATATCTTTTTCCACATGGGAGAGTTCCTATGATTATTATTCCCATATATATGGATTGTGGGTATTTGGATAGCCTTAAATCTGTGAGGATTATCTAATATTCCTCATATGTTAAAATCCATTCTATAGTTCATGACTCTAGTCCCCCAGGAATATTGATAACACAAAATCATTATCTAATTATTGAGGGTGAATAATATATTTTTTCGTACCAATATAATCCTCGAATCAAAATTTATTTTAAATGAATTATATTTTTTTCCACTATATAAATGATCAACCTTACTTTAAACATCAAGGGGAAATCCATAGTAACATCATCAAATAATTTTGACATTTATTTTAAAAGACTCAATACAGTCAACCTAATTTTACATGAGTCCTATTAATGAAATTTAAATTTTAATATAGATATTTCAATGATAATATTTAATGAAAATTATCTTATTAAATACATTTAGTTCCAATGATTCAATTTTTCCTTATCATTTGTATTATTTATTAGTGTCCATCATTGATCATTTTATCCCTCTAGTTGGTATACAACCTAATTAAGCTTCTCTTTCTACTATAATTAAAGGATATATAATATTTTTTCAATGGATTTAATAAATTTCCCTGAAATTAGGGGCTCAGAAGATCCACTAAATTTCGTTAGACATTGTTATATAAAAGAATACATCTAAAACATGTACACTCTTAGGTGACGAAGGGTATTCGATGTGACTCGTGTTACTTATAATAACATTAGATAGTTGTTCTATTAATTCAATGAATTTATTAACCTTTTATATTCCTCTAATATTAGGAATTTCATTTGGGAAATCACAACATTTACCATAAATTATTTTCTTTACATGATTCAATATATTTTCAATCATTTTCTATAATTTGGAAATGTTTGGGATGGTGGTACATGATTAAATATGAATAAAATAGATAAATTTTTAAATTTTTATTTAATAAGATATTTACCCAAAATTATGAATATTTTTTTAAACATTTTGGTTACCCATGTTATTTTCAAATTATGTTCTCAAACTAATTTTTTTATAAACAACTTCATCAAAATCTATAATTCCTCCATAACTTGTTTTAATGATCTTTTGAATCTAACAATGAATATCCTATATGAGTGTCAAAACAAGTTTGTAGGAAATCCCACTACTTGTTCCAATGGTGAATAATATGTTAATACCCCACCAACATTGTTGGGGAAAAATCCCTCAAGGTATTATTCCATTGTTTTTTATTTTATTGTGTTTTTTGAAAAAAAAGGATTCCATGATCTGTTATGGAGTCCTACAGAGGGGTTTGACTATTTTTTTAGAAACTAGTATATTGGAATGGATACCTTGGATGTGGTAAAAAATAAGGTGTATACATGGTGGCATTATTTCCTCGTGTATTACAAAATATTTGGGTCAAAAATTTATATAAATGTTTAATAATTGAATTTTTATTTTTATGAAATAAATGTAAAATTATAGAAAATTATGTGTTTCAGGAAGGATATAGTATTTTCAAAGACTTGGAGATTCAAAAATTCCATCAGTGTCGCAGCGGATGGGTTTCATGAAGGTGAGGATAATTATGAATGGACATCGTGAATGAGAAAAGGGTGGATGAAAATATCAACAACTACGATAAGTGGAGAATAATGAATTGATGAAGGGTTAATGGAAATTTAATTGATGATGAGAAATGGAGACTCCAAAATTGGTGAATAGTTGGTGATAATCTCCATGATTATGAGATGTTTCATGAATTGAAAAATTTAAACGATGATCACAAAAAGCGGGAGCATCCCATACAATATAAAAGAGCACAATGGAAAGGTTTTACAATGGTGGAAGAATATAGAATGAGACTAAGTTTTTATAAATATTCCTCTATCCACATTTAAATAGATAGAATCCTTAGTGAAATTTTGTAAGCTTTTAATTCACGAAGGTATTTCGTGAATCTTGTTGTTAGGAGGTTTTTTGAAAATAAAGGATGTTATAAAAGGCCATGAATGCCAACTAAAATTGCTGATGTCCACAATCGATAGGTATGAAAATCAAAATTTTGTGCTTTGTGAATGTTTTGAGAATCATTAAGGATTTGTGGTATTCATAATAGTTAGGTGTTTCACAAAGATAGTTTTAGAATCATAAAAGAATGCTATTTTGTCAAGGCTCGTTGAGCTTCACTAAAGGACGATGTTTTGAAAAGGATATTTATGCATCATTAAAGAGTTGAACATTTCATAGGAAGTGAGCATAATGAGTGTTTTTAGAAGGTATTTACTCATACAAATGTGGTAAATTTCTTTTCACTAAGTGGATGAAAGTGGTAGTTTAATAGAATATCTACCTACAACTGAGGTTACATTCATTATTGTTAATTAACTGACCTACATGTCCATAATATGTGTGTGAATCCTTTCTATAGAATTAAGAAAAGGATGACGAAGACGGGGATACGTTCCACCAGTAATGATATATAGATAAATAGATTTAGGTAGTGACCCTAGGGAAGCAATGCGCTATCCTAAAATATTTTGGATATATTGATCTTGGGCATAGTATTGATCTTTCACAAACCATAAATTTTCTTTATAATTATTTTGTTTTTTAAATCATCAAATTTCAATTGTCTGAGACGTAGACATATCCCAGTTAGGTTAAATAATGAAAAAATCTTGTGTCTCAGGAATACCCTTATTTCTATTCATACATTTCAATTGGAAAAAGAGATGAGCGTGTTTTGTTTATCAATGAAACATAAACTTCATGTGTAGTTTTATTAATCTGAAAAAACAAGATTAACCCCCTCTATATTAATTTATCCTTGATTGGATAACAGTAATTTTGTGGTATTATTACCCCTAGGTAAAAATATTCTTAAACATCATTCAATTTATTATCTGAATAGAGACTTCATTACAAATATACCATATAATTATTCCTATACAAAAAATTTTGACGCCCTACTATATTTAAAACATATCATTATGGAGTTATCAAATTATTTACTACAATATTTCATAACTAATTTGATCCATATTAGGTTTTACCTTTCATTTGTCTAGATTTACATGTACTATGAAGATCATATAACATAGTACCATATTTTAGAAATTGAAGGAAATTATTAAGTAATTAATGTCCCGTAAATGAAATTTACAAAATAATAATGGACAGTTATATTAAGGTGAATTTCCTTAAATGAAATTTGTGTTGGGTATTTACAATAAACAATTATGGTATGGAAAATAAAGAGATAAATTTGACATCAAAAGTTATATTCATAAATTATTATTCATGGGATAATGGATAGGGAAATAGAGTATCTAATTATTTTTAAATAATATGTAAAATAAATCCTTATTCATTATTACAAGTTAGAAAAATAAATTATGAATAAAATTGGTATTTTTAAAGGAGGTACATGAATACAAAAGAAGGGGGATAAAAATCCATGCATTATATATCACTTATTAAGCATATAGAGGATATTCCATGACACTATTGGGGATTTAAGACTATTTTTAAGGAGAGAAAAAGTGGGAGTTAAAATTTTTAAATATCATAGGATTTCATGAAATTTTAAAGAAAGGTTGGTATTTATAGAAAAATGAGAATAATTGTTTATTAATTTTAAAATACAGGCCTTGGAATCCATGGTTGTGTAAAATGAAAAATCATTCGTTACCCATTGTCTTTTCTCAAGGTTATTTGAATTTAATACTTTATATGTGTGTTTTATTCATGAGTTACCCAAATCCAATTTTTAGTACATTGTTAATGGGAAATTATTTTTTCCAACAAATATTGTTTTTATGAACTATAATTTCCACTCTAGACTATATGAAGTTATTTAAGGGTTGGGAAAATCTTTTAAATCAATTATATTTCATTATATTAATATAATAACTGATTTATATTTGAATACATTCCTATATTATTTATTACATAATTATTGCATATTTATGAATCCTTAAAACATAGGGAAGACAAAAACAATATTTACTTACAATTTATTAATAAATAATGTATATCTAAATTTTATACAATTTTTATCCAAACCTAATTTCAATGGGTAAATTTCGAATATCAATTTGAATTTGTGAAAATAAATAACTATGAATAAAAAAAATTCAAAATAAGAAAATAAAATTTTCAATAAAATCTATTGTTAAATGTAAACAAATTATTTATTTATATTAATGCATTTTGAATTTCATAATATCATATATATTGATTTATAAAGAGTGTAAGAATATATAATAAAAGACATAAAATATTATTATAAAACATTCGAATTTACTTTTATACTTGTTTTTTATTATTCTATTTGATATTACTAAAATTTGAACAGTCATATTACAATATCCAAGTAATGGTTATATCTTTACTGCCACATTTCCCTATTAAACCCTCTTTATACAACCCTATTATCTTAACTCATCAATAATATATATATATATATATGTATTATACCTAATCGGATAATATCCATCATATTACTGATGATTCACAATGTTTTAGCAGTTGTTTTGGTTGGAGTGATCTTTATAGTGGAATTAATAATTATTGATTTCTCATTACTGCATCCATAACTTTTATTCATTGATTTCCCTATATGAATATTTTTTATTTTATTAAATATAATTTCATGATGTATAATTTTTATATGATATGTATTCATATTCTTATATTTTCCTATAATAAAATAGTCATTATGAAACATGAGTTTTTTTAATAATGGATTTTTTTACATATTATGAACTCTATTAGTTTTATATTAAATTATATTAATAAATATATTGAATATTAATTTTGAAAGGTGGAAAAAATCATATAAAAATATTTTTTGTTTCATCTGGGATGTAATAAGTGTTTTAGAACAATTTATAAAGAGGTATTGAGTCTACAATAGATGTTTTATTTGTTAAAAATAGTGGTGAGTGGTAGTCCCTGATTTGGGGCATGACGTGAGTTATTTAAGTGGATATTGAATTAAATATAGAAGATTTGTTCAACACATCAAATGATGGTTAAGTTAGTGGTATATGATTCCACCTAATGGGACCATGTGAAATATAGATTGATGATTTTTATTAGTGGTTTGTATTTGTGGATATTTGATTCTTAGACATCCCTAATTTTATAGGACCACATTATAGGGATTTTTATTTAATATTAAAGTGAAAATTTTAGTGATCCAAATAAGTGGGGTTTTGGGAATGACTTTTTGATAGGATGATGACAACTTAATTTGATGGTGATATAGTAAATACATGATTACATATTCACTTACTTATCACATAGTGGAATAACCATTTTCGTAAGTGAATTGTAAGAATCATGATGAGTGATCCATGTGATAAAAATAATTTTTATGAAATCATTGTATCATAAAGTATATAGTTAGAGAATGGATATATTAATAATATTTTGTGTGAAAAAAACTTATATATAAAATGACATGAAAATTTAGAGGCATCAGTGCTTTTGGTTACTAAATAGAAGTTGATTTAAAGGATTTTCTGAGTACATATCTAATTAAAATTGTGCTGTATTGTTTATAAGATTATGAAAATATATATTTTTGAGTTATAATTTCATTAAATTTATTATTCCTCAATTTAAAAACAACAGGTTGAGTGCATAAGACTAATAAGATAGGGTATACCTATCAATGAACATTGTTGAATTATCCAAACTAGTGATGTCAATTGGTGGAGTCCATGATAAATAATACAAAACACCTAAAGTTAATTTCTATATAATTTGATGCCACATAGAATCTATCATGTTGGTTAATTCTTTTGACATGAAATTGGATATTGATTCTTCATTCATGGAATTAATCATGATTTTGAGATATTATATAAGGTTAAATTCATAGAAATGTTAGGTTATTACCCACCCATATCTTTTGGGAAGACTAATGTGATAGTTAGATATCGGGTCTTTATAGATATAGTGTTTCATGATGGAGTAATGTTGATTGTTTCATAGATATTAAAATATCTAAAGTGGGATGTTTTAAATGACCAAATTTGTTTAGTTTCTGTGTAATCTAACAACTCATATTCTCACACGATTAGGATCAAAGTCAATTTTGGGTTTATGAATCTTGACCTATGTAAGGGGTTTTATCATGGTTTTAATCATGTAATAAAATATTTTTTAGTGAATTGTCTAATAAAACCCCAATAATGAGATGAAAAGCGGTATGTAAGTGGAAAATATTGGGTGGGAAACAACAAAACCCACTAAAATCCATGTAGAATCCAATTAAGAGATTAATTGGTAGGTAATGGTATAATTTATATACCTTTTCTACTCATGGATTTAGTGGGTTTAAATTTGTGAATTTATGGTCTCATTAAGAGTTTTTTGAGAAAAACAAGTCATTAGATAGATCCTTTGATGTTTATATATGGGGATCAATGACAATTAAATTTTCAACACCAAATGTTTTACTAACGAACGAGGGATTAAAAGGAGTTAAATTTTTATGTACACTTCCCCTCATATTCTTCTCTTTTCTTCTAGATGGGAATGGAAATTATAGGGGTTTTATAAAATAATTTATTATAATATATTCAAAAATTTCCTCTTCCACACTACCCCCTATAATTTTGGATGGTTAATCTTGGATATTTATAACATAATTCACAACATCCTGATGTAATATAACTAGTAGTATGGGTTTATTTTCTTATTTAATATATAATAATTGTTAAATTATTTTTATATAGATGTTTATTGTTTCCTCATAGGTGAGGATCAAAATGGACTTTTTTATAATTCAATAAATTCTAAGTCAAATAAATATATGAATTAACTATTGAATTTAGAGATTTTTCATATAGAGAGACCATGATTCATTGATGGTCCATATATATCTCGTTGCATGAGATTATATTTAGAATAAAATTCATGATGAGTTTTTCTAGAATATGACTATTATATTTTATTTATAAAAATATTTATAAAGGATGATTACTTTTTGAGTCATATTAGGATGATATAGGAGATCAAGGGTATAATGATTATTGATAATTTCATTGATGAGAAATTTTGGAGAAATGTCTCTGGGGTTTAACTCATTTAAAATATATGTGGAATATAAACTATGAAAATATTCCATTATTTGTGTTTTATGACTAAAATGACATGTAGGACTAGTAGTCATGTAATATTAATTGATGTGTAAAATAAAAATGATTAAGATTTTATGATAAATATATATACCCTATTATGTATGAAAAAAATCACAATGAAATGAACATAGAACCACTAGGTCATTGATTCAATTTTTTTACACTTTTTTTGGTTAATATAAGAGGAAAATAAAATGTTTTGAGGGTGATGTTATGTAAAATGGGACTAGGATTAACTCTATTAACATTGAATGATCTGTTCTCATAAGAAAGGATTGTTGGAATATTGATTTAATTATAAGTTCCCCATTTTTTGTGTTTTTTATATGTGTTTTAGAATGTTCTGAGGACCTCTCCACCACCTTAAATATATTATCTATAATAACGAATTTCAGATGGTTAATAACCATCTAAAAATAATGGTGGGTGAAAATAATTGTTTAATAGTTGAAATAAGACATGGTTTTATTTATATTAATGGTGTACATCGAGTGAAATATAAATTTTATGATCTCTTAAGGTATATCCTAAGGGTTTTAGATGTAGATTTAGAATTAGGAGACAAGTTGTATAGAATCTCACCATGATGGTGAATAATAGATGGAAAACGAATTGAGTGGGTCCTTTGTGTATGAGTGGGATAATATACAAAGATTAGGATGGGTTAGATGATTTTTTATAAGAATTTGAAATGGGATCTGAGGAATAATATTGGTCAGTTAGGGCCTATGATTTGGGTAATAATCTTAGTGATGATCATTATGGGGTAAGGAAATGCCATTGATCAGTGGGTACATCATAGCTGGTTTTTTGTATGGGATATTTTTTTATCTAAGGGATAAAATATTAATTTTGTGTGAGACACAAGTAATGTAATGTTGTAATGTTGGGGGATATGTATGTGTACCTTAATGTCTTTGTTATTTATTATTCTCATAACAAGTGTAAGAATCTACACACATGAATATGATATAGTGGTGTTTCTAGAATTTAAATCCAATGTGGCCTCAAATGTTAGGGATAAGGGTGATCCCCAATGTGATTTCAATCAGAAATATTGTTTTTTTCATTAAATTATAGAAGATCTAAAGACTATAATTGTGGTACCTTTTCTGGTGGTCTTTCCCAAGGGCGAATTCAGTGACACGGCTGTCCTATAATTCAAAATTTCCCCAAGGCTATATTTATGTGACATTGGGCCTTCGATAAGTCTTGGAAGAACAATTTTTGAAATTTCAATTATTATTTTTTTTTGAATCTTATGAAATCTGGATGAAAAATTTATCATGGTCAAATTGATTAGTTGATCTATGACCCACAATAATATAGTTTCAATATATTGAATATGATAAATTAGAACTGGCAGAAGTATGTAGAGATGAGCATCATGGTATCCTATCTAAAACATGGTAGCTTGAAATGTGTATTGAATACTATGTGTAATATCAGTTAAAGATCCTGGCCATTTCAAATTAGAGAATAAGAGGAAACTCTATTGAGAAACCAACCAAGTATATAGTATGAATATTGGGAAACCATGTGATCTGAGGGTGAATCCCTAACCGTATGGTCACATATGAATGTTTGATCTAAAGAAGTTATCCAAAACTAGACAATATCTAACTATTAATGTAATTATGAGATAAAAACCCATGAATGTAAGAGACAAAATAGTAATAAATTAAATTACATGTAGAATGATTTAATACATTATTATGTAAAGAAAATACATTAAATAGATTAATTATTTTGGACCAATTATAAAACATGCCCATTTAGATTCGAAATACCATTAAGCATATTAATCATTTATAATATAGCTAGTATATAATGACTGATAATATTATTGTATATTAGGATTATGAAAAGGATTATTTTTCTCAAAATGAAGGTGTGATGAAATCAGCATGTTGGATAGAACCATATGAAGATATGTTATTAGGGAATTCATTGCAGATAGAATCATTGAGATTTACCCTTAACCAATCCCAAGTTAAAATTTGGAAACATTATTAAAAAAATAATTTATGTGGGAATTTCATCCTTATTAAGATCAAGGTCCAAACCATATTAAATATGGATTCTGAACAAAGCTACACCATCAAGAACCTTACCCTTAGCGGACATGATGGTGTAATAACAGGTTTTGTATACAGAAAAGACTATTTTAAATTGGAATATTTTCTTTTTAATAAAATAATTTTCATATTAATCAGTTTTCATTATTAAAATTTTAAATGAGATGATTTATATTATATTTTGATAAGAACAAACCAATAATTTTCTAAGAAAAAATATGTTTTAATTAATTTTTTCTAAAAACTCCATAATTTTTAAATAAATGTTATTTCAATATAATATTATTACTATGTAAAATTTACATAACAATGATAATAAATTTTATTAATTTCAATTATAATATTTATAGGTTAAGAACATTATTACTATGGATAAAACTAGAATTTCTTAATAAATGATATTACTTAATTAATAGCACAAATTATAATAATTTCACAATTATTTTGTTAACATAAATATTATTTCTAATATAGAAATATTGAAATAATCCAAATTTATATTTTATATAAATTACTAATATAATAAAAATTTATGTTAAAATTTAGTTTGTTATAAATATAATGTAAGCATTTTTACAATATAATAATAAAAAATTGATGTAAAATATAATAATGGAAAACCATGAACAAAAATATAAATCCCAATGTAATTGTGTTTTTAATGTTATTTTATTTATTTTATAATTTTTTATTAAATCCCCCAAGACATATATTATTATTTTTTGGGATGTAAATAAATTCATTATAAACATGACTCTCTTTCACATGAAAAATACTGTTACTTTATATGTTCGATTATTTTCCTTATATAATTTTTAAAAAAATCTACTTAGTATAAAAAATGGAAATAAATCATTTTTATGTCTTTGTTTTTGATAATTTTATCAAATTGAGAACAAAACAATGTTTTAGAAATAAATAAATACTCCCCCCACCTTTTTTATAAAAACCCACCCATCCTCCCACACCTATTTAATAAAAACTAAATTAAGCGTTGTCTTACTCTCCCTAAAATTCTATAAATCCCTCAAAATGTGTTCCAATAAAATTTATTATATCCTCCAATCTTCAAGAAGTGCCCTCTAATTTTTAGGGACTTTCCCCTTTCAATTTATTTTCAGAAATTTAGTACACTAATACATTTTTATATCCAATTGAAAATGATGTAATGCGTTTTCACCCATCCCATAACATCCCTAGAGATTCCATTATTATTAGAGACTATCATTATCCCCCATTAAACTATTTTATAATCATTTCTATACAACTTTTATTCCTTCTACATTATCCTATGATTTATCATGCCAAAAAGTATTTAAGTGAATAACCATCACCATTTTCCTAAAAATGTATTCAGATAGCTATACCTATAATTAATTTATATTTCAATTCAATTTATGTGACCAACATTCATTAATCATGGGGATAAAAGTTAATAAATTAATTCTTATCTTTCTGATATATGTGGAACACAAATGAATGTACAGGATATGAATATGCTGGGTGGGCCTGATATTATATAGCCATGCAATTCATTGGGTAACCCTTTTATCCCATGATATTCCCAATTTATTGTAGGAGAGGATGTTATAAGAATAGTAGGATAATATTACATAGAATTTATCCTGGAATTATTCTTCTTATGTTAGAATTTATATTGTTTTCACATTCTTATGATACATTAATATTATAAACTCATATCATGCATTACGGATCCTGATCATGATTCTCACCAAATTTATGTAACATGTTCTTCCTCCTGACAAACATGTATTAATTTCATTATTTTTTGTTTATATTATTCAATTATTATGATTCATATCTCACCTCTTTCTTATGTATGTCCCTAGGTTATCCCATGTAGAATTAGAGGATTAATTGAATATAAGAACATGTTTTAGCGTACTAAAATAAGGATATTTTATTCATGTTTCATGTTAATATATTATATATATAATATCAAAATGATAATAGGATTAATGAAATAATGTAATATTATGATTAATATCATTATGTAATAAATCCTGAATTTAGTTGTATTAAATATATAAGTATGCAATGTTGGTTTCAACGGAAATTTATGGTTTATTTCAGGATTATGATTATAATGAATGAGTGAAATCCTTAAGGATAAGACTAAACATTCTGAGGAATCCATAATTATGAATAAAATCATAAAGAGAATTGTATCCAAAAAATTAAATACTTTTCAAGATACTATAAGTAGAGGTGTATGTGGAATAGGTGTACCTAGGGGTAATAACCACAAAAACAATTCATTGTTAATAAATTGATCATCACCTAGTTCATGGATAAATTCATTATTCCACACCTAGTCTGGAACTCTCGATATATATGATATAATAAATCCGCAATCCATTTACTAATCATTATAAATTGAGTTAAAATTATATGAAATTTTATGTTAGAAATAGATCATGGAAAACATGGATTGAAATCATGAAAAATAATTTGTTATGGAATATATTTCATTCATGAGTTATATATTTAATGTTCATAGTTTCAATTTTATGTGGTAGTATTTTTAAAATTCTCATGACCAATATTTACTATAATTTAGTCAATTTATGAAAATAGGGGGGAACAAAATAAATAACTATTGCGATGCGAAATGTAATAGCTTTCCAAATGAGATTCCAAACCTGATAGGGGTAGGAATTGTGAACATAAAAATAATATTATTTCAATTAACTCATGTTTGTAATAGAAACATGAATGAATGATAAATTTAACATCCCCCTAATAATGAAAAATTTAAAATTTATACCTTTATGATACAAACTCTTATGAAATTCACATGATCTTTTTATCCCTCTATTGTTTAACCATAGATCAATTATATTGAAAATGACTTATCCATCCTCTAATTTTATGATATCATGATGTTTCTAA
>CAUJRU010000213.1:1058571-1198310 GCA_963277665.1 Viscum album
AATCCTCACACTTTTTTTCTCTATTGGCAGTCGTTCTTTGGCTGGGAATCCATAACTATCAATTTTTCAGTCTGATGGACTTAATTCTTACATTACCATCTTCATACACCCTCAGTTTTTTCATCTCCATCATTGTATATTTGATTATATATATTATCATCGCTAATTACCAAACCTAAAATTTTGAATATATTTCAGAAATCATGAATTAGTTAATCCTAATTTTATTTATAATATTAATTAGTTGTTCAAATTAAATATATTTTTCCTTGATGGAATTACATTACAAATATTTTATTGATTATTTCAATCTAGTATTTTCATAATTTTTTCATTTTTATATGTATATTTGTTTCTTAATATTAAAATAAACTGTAAGGGATAAAATATACATAAAAACTATTTGTACATTCAACTATTTAGAAAGGGAGAGTCAGAAGAATATTCTAATGCTTCATGATATATATAAATATCCTTCTCTCAAGTTATATCTTCTCTATTTTGAAAGGATGTATCTGCTTCTCTATGATGTAATCACACACTATTTGTTCCATGTGTGATGACCCTTCGTAGTCACATATTTTCAAATGAGAATCATTCCCCTCCATTTCTATATCCAATATATTGTTTTATAGATATCATTGTATATATTTTTTCATGATATCATAAGTTTATATGCATTTTTTTACATTAGAATTTTTTAAAAGGAATTTATTTTTTACTTCCTTCTGCATGAATCACTTTTCTCATAAAAATAGTCTATTTTTTCTTTAATGTTTCCATTCATAGTTTTATATATTTTTCTAGTTCTATTCTAATCTCAATTTTTAATAAATTTCACCCTTTTATAAAAATTAATAAAAATTTTAATATAACATTAAATTTTTTTTTGAATGAAATTTTATAATGCTATTATAATGTGACTTTCTTCGATATCAACATATTTTAATATATTTTATTCAACACTATATATATATTATAATAACATACCCCAAGTTATTTTTTAGTATGGACTATGATCAAATTTATTGAAATCAATTTAAATTCAATTTATTTATCTCGTTTTCAATATGATATGTCAGGATTATTAATATTTTCTCATCCATATTCTATAGATATATGATTTTAATATTTATATAATGGGTGAATGTATTATATAAATCTAATGTATTAGAAATTTATTTGGTTATTTTACACCCTATTATATTTTATGTGGTTAGCTAATTTAACCTTCTATGACTTTACAAACCTGATTATAAATAAAAAAATATACCATTTCCCTATTTATATCATTTTTATCACAAATATATTCTTTTGATAATATATTGTTTTATATTGTTGTGAAATTTTTTATAGATAATAATGAATTCAATTTTTATTACTCTACCTCCAATAGTTTATTAATATGAAGAAGGATACGATGATTTTTTGTAATTTTCCAAACACAATGTTCAAACAATGAGATGTTTTTCATTGAATTACTAAAATTACTAATTTTGAAAAATTTAGAAAGAAGGGAGATCAAATATTTTTTAATTTTTCATGGATTTCATTCAAGTTACAACCCACAAGTTTTTTCATGGGGAAACTGGGTAGAATTTTTCGATCTATTAATAATGGTGCATTATAGGATTATATATTTGATCTAATTGATGAAATGATTCATGATACATAATAGAGGCAATTCAGAAAAAAAATAAAAATGGATTGTGTATATAGTGATGCTAAAAAATCATCATATCTGGGTTTTATAGAATATATTATTTTATCATAAGTGTTAATATTGATTAATATAAATATATAACATGGATATAGTGACATGATTTTTTGTGATCTAGTACAATAATTAAAGACATTCTTAATAAATACAATAATTTTCCTAATTCACATTATAAATAAAGGAAAATATTATACCTGATGGGATTGGGGTATAATAAAATACAAGTTTACCTAAAAAAATATGCACTATAATTTAATGAATTTGAATTTCTATCAGTGTGTAAAAAATTGGGGATGTCCCAATATAAGATGAAATGAAAATCTATAGGTGATTTAATAGTCATAGAGACCCTTGCCCAAGAATTTTTGAATGTCCCAATAATTCATCATTAAATAATTTATTTGTAAATTCACATGATGAAAAAAAATGTTAATATAGAATGAAAATGAGTGGATATTTGATGTAAAACTATATCATCTAGCTGTTTGTCCATGGTGGATGAAAATTGATCAGTAGTTTCCTACTTTTGGAAGTAATGTTTCAAATATCAATCATGGACCGCGCATAGATATAAAGAATCCATATTTAAGCCTTATTATCACACATAGTTCATTTTTTATTTTATTATTAATTTCAAACTTATCATTAGAAATTTTTTTGCAGGTAAAATATTCCATGTTGAGCATAATGATATCTAGACCAGAACAGCCTGGAAATGATATTAATGTTTTCTCATCAACATTAATTGTTAATTTTAAACCTTTATGGTATGAAGTTATTAAAGTGTATGATTCTTATAAAATGGAATATTTTAAACTCCATTAGAATATTATTCTCACTATAAATGAATTCCCAGCATATGGTAATTTTTCAAGAAATAGCGTTAAGGGGCATAAAGATTCTCCAATTATTGAATAACAGATTTCATATTATCAACATCAGCATGGGAGAAAAATAGTAATCATGAATTATTTAATGTTTTTATATGGATATCTCATATCAAATATTAAAAGGGCATTAAATATATCAATTGAATTTTTTAGTGCTCCAAACCCTTTTTCCAATGATTAGTATTTCAAGAGGGTGAATCAAATTGATTTGAAATTCATAAAGACATATAAATATTGTAGTGATATAAATATTTAGATGAAACGATCAATATTTTTTGACATACCATATTGAATATATCTTGAGGTAAAAAATAATCTAGATTCCAGGTGCAAGGAGATGAATATATGTGAGAGCTTGATTAGAAAATTGTTTGATATTACAGGAATGACTAAAAATGGGTTTAATGCAATATTTTACTTTATCTCAATGGAAATATTGTTAGAGTTTTCTCCTACACCTAATGTAAAGAGAAAAATAATTCCCCCATCATTTTATTAATTATCTAAGATATGTAAAACAATATTTTTTCAGTGTATTTATGATATCAAACTGTTGCAGGGTTATTCTTCAAATGTAAAAATTTTTGAATCTTTAATGGATTTGAATCTGATAGGTATGAAATCTCATGATTGTGTCCTTATGATGAAACCACTCCTACTAGTTTAATTGCTTGGAATGTTTCCCACAAGTTCTAGAATGACTATCATGATGGTGTGTTATTTTTTCAATTCAAATTTTTATTAGGTGATTGATCTGAATACATTGAAAAATAGGAGAACAAATCATTTTATATAATTTTTCCAATGGATTTATTTTCTCTCCGTCCTTTTTTCATATCCTGGTGAATTTAATAGTTCATTTTGTGTGATAAATAAACCATTTACTACGTATATGTCTATGTTGGATATACCATTTTGAATGAAATATTATGGGAATAATGGGTTATGTGAAGAATCCATATCAACATAAGACATCCATTATTGAGAAGTATATTTCTGATGTGGTTGTAGAGTTTTATAAAAGTCATTTTTCTGTAGTGGAGAACAACTGTTTTCCTATACTCAACACGAATGAGTAGATTATTGGGGAAATGGGATCCAATATTTGAAATTAAATTCATTAACCTCTAAAGTGATAAAAATGAATATTTATACATCTTAGATAACATAGATGATTCCCATAAATATATAATAGATCATATTAATAATTTTCAACAGTGGTATCCAAAACAAATCACATGTGGACTTTTTATGAGCATAAAAGAACTTTTTCCATTCTTTAAAAGGGTCATGAATGGTAGATAATATGCTTCTAAAACACTGATATAGTTTGAGGGAGGTCCTAGATTAAATTTTATAACATGGTCTAGGTATGATATTATTGGCTATAAATTCTATATGAGAGGCCTGAAAATTATATGTGGAGATCTAAATAGTGGTGTCTTGATGTTCATGGAAGCAATGCATTTTTCATGTTCCAAAGAAAAAATAAAAATATGTTCATCAATTCCATATTATGGATTCATTCATAAAAATTTGGTGATTTATTACATTAAATTTCAAGTTCCAGTATTAAAATGAAAATATTTTTTTGACAACAACAATGTCATATGAGGTGAATTTGGAATTACCGTAGTTAAAATGAATAAATTGGAATACTAATCTTACCCTTTTATCATCGATACACATGAGAAAAATTCTATATTATTGATCAATTTGGTATGTAGTGTTCTATTATTTTATAAGGAAAAAATATTATGTTGGTGATGGTTAACAGGACGAAGTTACTGATTTATGTGAGATCCCTACACCAATATAATTATTAACAGATAATATAGATGGTAACATCAAACATATGGTTTGTTCCATATGGAATCATCATAAAAAATGAATTTGGGAAGACAAACTTTTAGTATATTCATAATTTTATAGTTAACATATATATTTTTTGGTGTACTTTCTTAAATTTCACAAAATTTTATATATTTTAATATAATATTATTTATTAAAAATATAGTATAAATAACATGTTAATTTATTTTTTATTATAATATTGTTTTTATAGTTTTCCATGTTTACCATTTTATTACTTATCTATTAATTTATTTTTTAGTAGGTAATATTCTAAATTTTATATCAAAAAATAAAAACAATAATATTGTATAAGTGTATATTCAAAAAGAATCTTTTTGATATAAAAAATGATTTATTTTCTTAGACCATTTTATATTAACACGCTATTTTTCGATTTTCATTCCATCACTTCTATTATTTCATCTGACATTTTTATTATTATTATTTCATTTAACTATAAATAAAATTTGTTAAAATGTGTTATGTTCATTGTAAATTAATTTTTTGATAATTTTTCTTTTTAAATCTTCATTTAAAATATTCATTTTTATAAAATAGTGGAATTTTTATTTTTGTTTACTAATTGATTTTTTCTTTGATTTGTAAGATAATGATAGATACATCGGTTGATACAAAACATGAATCTAGAGATGATCATTATAATAACTTTTGGGATCAATTCACACATGAACCTAATCATGAGTCTCATAATCCTTCTTTATAAGAGACAAAAACTTCATTGGAGGAAAAATAATTTTTTGGTGGGTAAGCATGGTTTTTAACATTTACCAAAATTATCAGTTGACCATAGTTAGGAATAGAGGATATTAGTCAACGTTGATGATAATAATATTCTAATAGTTCCATATGAAAAAAAATTCTATACTTTTATACCTGTTTGTGATAACAATTATGTTTTTATTTTTATAGATATTTAGAGAAGTGTTGACAAGGTTACCATATATAACTTTTGGTAGCCAATTTTGGTACATTATTTAGTTATAATTTTACATATATTGAAATATTAATAGATATATATGGTTTCTCCCTTATTATTAGTTAACATTTTATATGCCTAATATTGGAGGATTCAAGAAGAAATGTATATCATTGGATGCTAGGATAAGGAACAATTTTAAATCATCCCCCACACTATAAATCATTTTTGCGGATAGAAAACATCAAAATAAATGTCATATATATCGATTTTTAGATTAAGATACATGAAATAAATTTGATGAAAGAATATGAGGAGATGAATTTTTGATAAGTGACAGTTTTCCTTTTTGATATTTTCATTATATTTATGGTCATATTATTGAATTATTAATTATTAATTTATAGCAATCGATGAGATGTCATTAAGAGTTATAAGAAATAAATATATACCCTCATAAATTATCTCAGGTAGGTTATATGTTACTAGAAGAAAAAAATATATCTAAAAATATCAAATACTAAGGGTTAATCCATCAGGCTCAGAAAAGGTCCGACCTCCCCCCCCCCCCACAAGACAAGAAAAATTGAAGTGGGATCATATGAAAAAAAAATGGAATTATCTTACTATAGAGTAGAGGGTTGTAGCAAAGATGATAATAAAATGTTTACACTGTATACCAATTTAATTAAAATAAATTATTTATATATTCTTGTTCATTATGGTATTTTTAATATATTCCATATAATGTTCTCTTGATGAGTAGAGCACACATGGTGTCCTTATAGCTAAGGGGTTGTATGATGATTTTGATGGATAATTGGGAAAGCCAGAACACTTGTGTCATGTACAAGGTTAACCAGTAGGATTATTAGTAAAAAAGTGTTCCCACATTCATAATATTTTTCAAGGGAGGATGTTTATATAATTATATAAAATTTAGAAGATGAATTTTGGGATACTTGTGTGATGATGTAGGACATGATTAGAGCTTCGGTATAGGCGATGATTTCAGACATGCATAAACAATTTGGAACTGAGGATCTGACTCCTCCACCTATTCCACATCCTCTATCATGTCTCACTCAAACATATTATACTCACACATCTATTCTTAATGACCCTACTCTTTATCATCATAGTCCAACAACCCCTTCACCATAGATTCCTATTTAATATGAGTTATATGTTGATTATCCCCATCATGTTATTGAAAATAGGATGATATTTTGTTTTGGATATACCATTAATCATAAAAAGATAGAGATAAAACATCATAGGGACACTATAATGGATTTTATAGATGTCTCATCAATAATTCTCTGTCCTAATGATGATCTAAATATAGATAGACAATGTATCATCCATTTTCTAGCTTGGTCATCTCAGCTTGTTCGATATATTACCGTAGTGGTATGTGTATATTTTATATCATAATTCATTGTTATATTAAATTTATTTTATCATTATAATTTTTATAAATTTATTAATTTTTTATATGAAAATCTGTTTTTAAATAAATATTATATAAAGAATGCATATAAAAACTATTTTGACATCAGATGTAATTTTTACTGATTTGGATAGACTATTGAGATATTAATATTTTTTATTTGATGTATATGATATTCCGATTAAAGATATGATTTATAGGTATGATAATAATCTTAGGATTTTGAAAAATGATATCATAGTTTCTGAAGCTATTGATCAGTTCAGAATCAAGATGATTCATATTTTTTTCCATGTAAGTAGATTAACAAATTTTCTCCATTCAATTAATTTTTTGAAAATTTAGAATTTTTTTTGTATTATATTAGTTAAATTTATAAAATATGTACATATCATTAAAATAAATATGTATATGGATTTATGTATCCATTTTTTATTTCACATATAGCTAGGAAAATTTCTAATGTAGAAAAAATAGTTTATATTGTAGGATGCTTGAAAAAATGAAATTATTTAGTGTTGGATGTCTTCTTATCTTCCATATAATGAATCTTATTTTTCAAAATGGGTAATTTATATTTTAAAATACTAAATTATCATATTACATTTTTTATTTAATAGTTTCCATTGGATGTTGGATTTTATTTTTTCAAGTGAGAGGACACTTTACTGGTTATGCTCGATCTACAACTAAGTGAAATAAAATTTTATTAATGAATTTAACATATAAGACTGAGAATTTTAATAATTTATTATATAATAATTACATAAATTAATTTTATTAATTTTATTTTCCAATAGAGTATGTAATTTCTATAGAAATAATTTATGAACGAAGATTTATAAAATCAATATGTAATACAAAAATAGAATTTTCATTTTCCATTATTAAATTTGGGATATATTTATTATAACTATTATTTTGAATTGATAAATTATTTTAAATTGAAATTTTATAATAAAATATGTGTAAAATAATGTGGATGGTATGTTGTGAGATTTAGGTGTGAAATATTTACAACCATGATGATTTTTAAGTTCAATAAGGTATGATTTATTTATAAATTTTTCATTGATATCTCATTCATTTTATTCAGTATACATATAAGATAAAATATTTCTCTATATTTTTTGAATCTTTTATATAGATATTAATTTTAGGGAAATGGTATAGAGTATCATAAATAATTATTAGGAAAATAATTTCTGAGGTTTGATTAAATTTTAGTTTGATTATAATATATAGTGTAAAGTAGAATTTGTAAATTTTAAGTGTAATGGTACTTTTTGTTGACCCCTATTGTTTTTTGTTTTTCGACATGATTTGGATCGTTTTTTCTAGGGACGATGAATAAATGTATCTATATTTAAAAAAACATATTTCTCTAATATGTTATTTTTTAACTAATACAAAAAAATCATCATATCCATTTTTTACATCAGTCATTAAATAACTGAGGTAAAACTCCTTCTTCTACATCAGTTCTTTTATAAAACCAATGTGAAATAAGATTTCTCAATGGATTTTTAGTGATAGGTATATATATAACTAACATTAAAGATGTATTTTCTCTCTTTTTCATGTTTGTTATGAAACAACTAATATAAATGTTTAACTCTCTCTCTTACTTTCACCTTAGTTATGAAATAACGAGCATGAAAAGGTTTCCTGCATGTATGATATTTCTAATAACCTATATGGAAGAACATTTTTCACATTGGTTATTTAAAAAATTAAATTAAAAACTTACGGAAAAAATTTTAAAATGTCTTTTATTTATAAGTGATTTGGTAAAAATATTACAAAATATCATGAAACAACATCACATATTAACAGATGATAATAATAAATAAAAAATGACATGAAAAGGTATTATTTACACTAGTGAATACCATGTATAATATTATAATATGACCTAAAACTATGTCTAATAAAATATGTGGGTGTTGATTCCTATTATCCGAAGATACCTAGGATTCCATAATGTGAATTCCTCCCAATCAGAGACACCTATCACCATTTCAAATGGAAATAATCACTCTATATATCAAACATTATAAACTAAATAATCATAAATAAATAAGATATTAATCTACAACCTATGAAAAACCCAATTGTTCGTATCCACACACAATCTTGATCTTGTTTTTAGAAAAGGGGAAACCAGTCTTGTATTAGATATTGTTAAGGATTTCAGGAACATATCTCAAATCTATATGAGTGCCCTGGAATATGTAGTTATTCCCCCCAAAAAGATTTCTATGATCAATACCTCTCATCCACTCGGCCAATATGAGTTCTTAAGCATCATCGGGTTTCAAAACCCAAATGGATGCCTACCTTTAGAATGATGTTTCTCACTTTGTCATGGATGTGGGAACCCTTGAGATATTTTATTAATTAAAAAATATAATACCAAATAAAAACAATTGTCCAACCACCATAAATCATCCACAACTATGAATTGGGTGAAACCAAATACTTATTTCATGAAACATATTTATTTATAATATAGGATTAAAACTACATATTAATATATTCTCTATGTTTCCTAAAATGTATTTCTATTTTCATGTTATGAGTTTAATATCATTACTCATAAATAAAGTGTTATTTTCTTGTGGAAATTATTTATTTCATTTCCTCATAGACTAATTTTATAATTGAAAATCTATTATGGGTGTTCATGTTTTGTGTTGAAGAACCTGATTTCAACTTTTATTCCAATTAATATTTAATTTATTCTCATCCCACATTTTTTAAATTATTTTCATAGGGTATAAATATTGGTAAGAACAATTAAGAAGTCACATTGAAAGTCATAAAAATTTTCATTAAATGAAAATGTGTTTGAATTTAAATGTTTTATATTATGAAAGAAATGGATACTAATTATATGTCTCTACTTATAATGTATGATTTTGTTATGTAAAATTATGGAATTAATTATCTAAAACTATAAACTCTTATGATCCATTTGAATTCAAAAAAATGACTCCATAAATAAATACACCTGATCATATAATGTTTAATGATGGGACTTAATACTATATTACTAATTTATGTTACTAATTAAATGGATTGGTGGGATATTTTTATGAGGTGGTCCCAAAAAATACATTGTGGGAATAAAATATAGATGTAACAATTGGAAATAACCTAAAAACTAATGTATACATTTGGATAAACATGTATTTTTTCATATATTATATGATAAACAAGAACTTTTTATATTTAGTTTTTTTAATTAATAAGGATTTAAATAATATAAATTGACTCATATTTTTATAATAATGATAATGAATTTTGTACATTCATTAATTTTTTCAATAATTTCACATGAATTTTGGAATAACAAAATCCCCTTAAAGAATTACATCGAGTAATCCCAAATTGATTATCATCATGGAGTATTATGGGATGAGATGATATTTTATGATTAGAATTAATAAATTCATATACTCATTATTAAAGTTATATATAAGATATGAGTTACATATTCATGATTTAATAAATAGAGAATTATTACTTTGGATGACATATGAATGTATATATAATATAATGAAATATAATCATCCATACACATAAGGTTTTATAATTATTATCGGTCCCTATGACATGAGGTTAGAGAGATACCTATAATGATAATATTCACACTTTGATACCTTTCCTATAAAATTGAAAAGAGACATAGCTAATTTATTTTTAATTGGTATGTTGCTGATTATGTTTCTGTATAGACTAAAAAAGATGAGATTTTTTCACATTTATTATGATTGAGCACATCTAATAAATAATTGAATTATAAAATGTTAACATATATACATCATTAGTTGTGTCTCATATGATTTCTTTAACTAATAAGATGAGGTACATGTGATGTGATAATCTATTAGATGAATTAAATGTGAAGTAATCATCGACTTGAAATTTCTTTTTAATAACCTGATGAAAATATATGATGAACAATAATATATTGGAATTATTTCATCTCTAGAGGTCATTAGATATAACTTAAAGACAGGTTATATAGGCTTTCATGTTATGTATATATCTTGTGGTGTATATGTTACAGTTGAGATATAATTTATGTTTGATAGAGATTTCATCGAACCCCATAGTAGATTTAGTTTCACATATTCTATTCTAGAGGCCACTCTTTGTATATATGTACGAAAAATGGATTTCATATTTTTTTTCCAATACTATTAATAAATATATATTCACCCATTTAGGCCTATTTATATGGATTAATTTTGGAAAAATGTATATGATAAATAATTTAGAGATATTAGTAATCTGTACCCAAAATATTTTTGATATATTCAAAAAGTGTTTTGAAGTTTGTAAAAAACATTTTTTTATTTTTAGTTCAACTGGGAGATTAATTAAAGTTTTCATAAATTCTTCCATGGATATATAATACATTTTTAGAGATTCATGGACATATAATATATTCATGTGATGTGTGTATATAGGTAGACTTTTAAATATAATGAAAACATTCATAAACATGTAACCCCTTCTGGAATTATAATACAAAATAAGATTTTCTATACATCATATATATTTGGTAGGAAATATCACTTGGAAAAGTATCAAGAATATGGTCTATCCTCTACCATTGTTTATATATTTCTTTTATCCGTTAATAATAAATTCAATAAGGATTTTCATATGTTAATTGAATGTGTTCTATACATTATTCCATAATTAATAATTTATGTGTAGAATTTCTTGATACACGAAAGGGATAATGAATTATCCATTAAATCAAATATGGAATATGTGTATATATAAGGGAATGATTTCTCACACTCCTAAGAGATTACTTAGATCATTAGTTTCATGTAAAACATTATGAAAATTACTTCATCTAATAGTTTCATTCATCACATTCATAAAAAAAATCTATGTAACCCACTTCAACTCCTAGAATTCTTACCAAACCATTCATAGATCTTAAAGATGATGGATTTCTTAAAAAGGTATAGAATCTATTTGTTGTTTTTTCATTCAACCTCAAGCTATAATCCATCGAATAATAATATCATTTTTAATAAATTCATGATATTGGGATGCTTTAGTTTTTAAATGTATTCACCTTGATTTAGTTGAGGCCTATATGTAATTTTTTTTGTTTTCTTGTAATGCCTGGGATCTTATGATGAATCCCTCAATTTAAAAACCATTTATATAATTAACCCCTATACGATGTTAGCCAAAGTTATCAAGGAATTGGTGTAATTTTTATTAACGTGTAATATAGTTATTGAGGTATTTGAAATAATGATGTTTAGGTTAAGAAAATATTTCAATTTCTAATATCAAGATATACTGGAAATAGTAATAAGATAATTCATCATACACTTATTATAAAGAAACATGATATGTGAAGGACTAAAAGTGATTAAAAATGGTTTTTAAAATGTTAAGTACTTTATATAAATAGGTTTTCATAAATAATGGTTTTGAGACATGTTATTTAGATAATTAAAACAAAAAAATATAACATAGTTATTTTTTCCATTAATAGCTTATTACTTTAATAATAAATAAATGAAATGGAAATAGTGGTCCTAATGTGTTTTTTACTTAAAATATATTAATTTCACAGTATATCATATATTTTAGGTGGGAGCGTTTGGGTATTGGATGCCCTGTTATAGATGGTATATGTATTATATACCAAAGATGTGACTTTGCTGGATTAGGATGTTTTGTTTTGTGAGAGACACTTGAAAGGGTTATGTTGGCATGCGACATGACTTCCGGTGGTTGATATTATACACTATTATTGGGAGATAATATTCTATATATGTGGTTGGTATATAAGAGTGATGATGGTTTGGTTATACATCTTGTAGTAGTTATGTTGGTCGGGTAGTGTATTAGGGAGAGACCCTTGAGTGGGTCAGGTTCATAAGTGATGTTTTCTTTATTTGGTGAGGTATTACTATTTATATGAGATTTATGGTGTGTTTAAATAAAATTTATGTGTTTTACATCTATTATATTACCAGTTTTAGTCCATTGGTAGGTGGTATAGTGAGCCTCACATGCCATGTGGCTTGTCTAAGTTTGTAGTTTCACCATAACACATAATTAAGTTAACAGGTTCTCTTGTTCTTCTATTTGATTAATATGAAATTACTTATGATGTTGGAATCATGGAAATATGCTTCATATTTGGAGGAATAATCTAGATATTGATATTTAGTGTTTCAATTTGTTTAATCCCTTCCATGGTCATGATATATATGAAAGAATTGTGGGGGTTGTGTGAAGGATGCATCATCATTAGAGAAATGGGCGTAGTTAATTTTTTGTATTGTTCCTCTGGATAAGAAATCAGATTTTGAACCATTGAGTGGTATGATGATAGTTTTTATGCATCGGGGTTACAAAATTCATGTGAGGAATATCGGTCTTGATTGTTGGGATTATGTGGAATTCTTGGAGGACATTTTTTTGAGATATATGATTGTTTATCTCTAGGGGTAATATAACCTTCAGTATTTATATTGGTTATTGATTTTTTTCTATCGTGTGGTAATATTGGACTAAGAAAGTTACATTAGAGGGGCAATTTATTAGTAAATTCCTACAAGGGGTAGTGTCAAATAAATAGTAATTTAAGAGAAGGGGTGTTATATATCATTAAAGTACATAGGAGTAGGATTTTATAGGTGAAATATTGTATATGAATCATTCAGGTTCTCCATGAATTTGTTCCATGATTATAGAGTATCGGTGGATATTTGTGATTATTTGATGTAGTGTTCTTTGGGTTTTTTGGGTGTTTTGATGAAAATTTCATAAGATTATTAAATAGGTGAGGGTGATGTAGTCTATATTATTTTATGATCGTAACTCCTTATTTGGATAATTATTGGATTAATTATAGCTTATTGGTATATATGTTTATTGAATTTGTTATTTTGTCAGTTGAGTTCAAGAATTAGAGGATAGTGGTGTCAGTTTACCGAGATATGTTTGGTTTGGTCTGCAGTCATTATTTCTAGGTCCTGAGTGGATTGATTATTGTAATATTTTATAGCAATCTCAAAGGATTTGAATGTGTAATTGAGGATGTTTTTTCAAATTTGGGTTCGCAAAAACACAAAATATGGCATCTTGGGTCTTATGTTAATGTTTATATCATGTTGTGTATGGCATGAATGGTCTTTAATTGATGAAACACTTCAAGAATATTGGTTTTGGTTAGTTGGATATATAGGAAATCATATGTTTTGGAGCACCATGTTAATCATGTTTGAGATAGTGTAAGCTTTACTACATGTGTGGAGATAAAAATACAGCATTTAACATTCAATATCAGTACCATACCAGATTGAGGATTATTTTTCAATTATTTGTATGGATTATGCATTTAGATCCTAAACTGGAAGTGGGTTATACAAGTAAGTTTTGATGTTAATGGGTTTTGGTTATTTTTGTAATAGAGAAAATTTATGATGTAGATTTATAGATTTATAGTGTTAATCATGGAATCAACCAAGATTTGGGTTTAGCCAAATTTTTTGATGATCGATTGTTTAGACATGGTGTTCACAGATATAGTGGGTTTGATCAAATGGCCAATGTGATTAGAGGATTCATAGGGTCAATTTTTTTGTGATGTAGTGAATTAAGGGTTATTATATGTATGTGTGTGTATAATAATCATTAGAGAAGAGATTTTTAGGTTAGTTATGTTATTTATAAAAATATTTTCCTGTGTTGGGTGTTAGAGTGATCTTTTTTACTAACATTGCAGTCATTCATTGTCATGCTTATGGATCAATGTATTATAACAACCCCATAATCAAGAATAGATGATGAAATAATATTCTAATGGATAATTTAAAATTATACATTTCATTACAGATGTATCTCTATGATGATAATCATTATGGTTATGATTTTCTAATGAACCATGACATTAAAGGATTATTATTCCAGGGGAAATTTGAATTTTATGATCCAATATTATGTGGAGTTTTAATTTTATTTATGGACTTGATTTTCAATAATTAGTGATATGATTGGAGTATATTTCAATGTGGGTTAAATATTTTTGGTGTTGCCGGCTTAAAAAAGGTACTAGATGAACCTATTGAAAACAATTATTGAAAAGAGAGGCCAAAGGACTAGGTGCACCACATTAGATAGTTGATGATATTTTATTCTGATTTGTCACCCATGGAATTTTATCATTGAACTATGGACCTTGAACCTGTGGCTACAAGTGGATTAGGATGAATGTAAATTCAACCAACTACACACCATCCTTTAAGCGTGTTTTTATAATATGGGAAAAGACTAAATTTTGGGGTTGGAATCCATAATTTTTTACTTAATTTCCACATAAGCGGAGAGATATTTTTCTAGCCCTAAACCCAAATTTTATACCTATAGAACCCAATTTTCAACATTGGATTTTTTGTTCATCAGGATTTCATTCACCACATGTGAGAAAAAATCATCTCATTTTATCATCTATTCATATATTATTTTTTTGTTACTCGGATTTTGGTTTACCTTTATTAAGGATTTTAGGATGGTACCACGTAATCATGGTGGATTAATCATAAAAGAAATGGATTCTTGGTTAAAACTATATAGGGCATTGAGAGAAGTCAAATTCCTCCATTTTAATTTTTTTTCCAAGAAAAATATATTTTTTTTCTTAGATATCATACAAACTTAATTAAAAATTATCTATCTAATTGATTTTATATTTTGATAATTTTGTTTATAGGATTTAAAAATCCATTAATTGAGTTTTTTGAATGTTTATTCTTGAGGTCATGTACATAGTAGGCCAGTCGGTGGGACTTTCTGAATTATGCCTTTAATTATAAAATTGAATTATATTTAATAATTTATTATAATTTAATTTTTTTAGTGCGGGATAAGGGATCATGATTTTGGAAAATCTTGATATGATCTTAGATATGGATTGTGAGTGTAGTAAAATGTAGGGGAAAACATTGACCTCAACGTTGGTGGTCCCTTTAATAATTTACTGTGTGTGTCTATCTATCTAGATGTACATACTATAGGTTTTGGTTCAGTGATTCAGGGTAGATATTTTTAGTATCTCATTGGATATAATGGGTTGGATAGATTGTTATAGAGTTGGATTAATTATTTAAGTATTGCTTGAGATTTAGAGGGTTTTATATGTACTACATCAGAAATAGTGATTATTTCTAATTTGAATAAACAACCCATAAAGAGATTTTTGATTATGAAATGGGTTATTTGATCCTTAAAAGGGGGGGCGGGGTTGGTCGAATGAAAAGAGGATTCCTATAGATTGATCCATAAATTAATGGTAAAAATTTGTTTATAACCTTGAAATGATGGTGATTGGATTATGCGTTTGTCCTTGGACATTAAAACTTCAAATATCTGAGTGGGTTGACTATTTTATGGTATAGATGGGTTATATTCTATTTCTCTTAGATGAAATGGGTAAAAAAAGGAAAATCCATTTTTGTTTTTGTTTTTTTGATTGATTATTTGTGTATTAGGGGAATCTTATATGGATATGGATATGGTTGGATCATGTGGGGTTTTTCCGTAGATCTCTTAATGGATTATAGAATGGGAGAGTGTTTTTAAGGGTTATGAATCCCATAATACACCTTATTATCCTAAAAAAAGTTTTATAATGCATATTATTTATGATGTTATGGGTACGATTATCACTTGATAAGAGGATGGTATGATAAAAATAAATAGGTACCACCAATTCAAAATAGGGTTTAAATTTATTATTACCTTATAGTGTTCAAGTAATTCACATGATTAGACTGGTAGTAGACTTGTTTTGATTAATCAATTTGAAGAGATTGGTGAAGTAGTGTTATTCATTATTTATTAATGTGTGATTACATAGTCATGTTCTTATAAAGGATCAATTTTAATCTGAGGGATTGGTTTAGATTCTTCTATAGGATACAATATTTCATAACACATAACCGTATGTGATATTTTCGGTAATTCTATGATTGGGAGACCACACCCATTGTAATAGGGTATTGGGTTGAGATTAATTGGTAGACCATTCCCAAAGTGATAGGGCTAAAAGGATAATAGTATCATCTGAGAGGAGGATGTTCTGATTGGATGACTATGTATGGTAAATGCATGAGAGGGGGTAAATTTATTAAAACCTCAGTGTGTTTAACCCATTGATTTGTATAGACTAATTATTGACTTGATCTTATTAATGGATTTGATGATATTGGTCAAGGAGTGTTATTCAGGAGTTATTTTGTTTGATTCCATAGTAAGGCTATTGGAAATGATCTATGTAATTCAAATGTTTATTTGTTTATGTATTTGGTTGGATACTATTTTTCATAGCACAACCATGTTTTGTATATTTTTGACAAGGCTATGGTAAGGAGACCATAGATAGGGTGATAGGGTATTGGAATGAGATTAATTGGTATACCTTTCCTAGAGTGATAATGTATTGTAATATATTATTTTTTTGAGGCCTAACTCTGAGTAATGGGTGTTATTATAATGCATGGTTGTGATACCCCACCAAGAGTGATTGGGTTTTTGTATGATACGTGGTTATGGGTCCTCTCTGGGATCGATAGTGTGTTGGGATGAGACATAATATGGAAATTAACATAAGGGATATGTTATTGATTTTTTTTCAATAGAAGGTTTCCTATTTTTGACCTCATTGTATTGAATCTTATGGTACTTTAAATGGATCTATATTGTTAGGAAAATCCTCCTTCTGTTATGGGGATAAAACAGGTTGGTTTGGGTGTCCTGGGGTCCTGGTTTTCACCTAATGACCTTACATTATGTTTTATATACTATGTGATGTGTATTATTTAAATTATTTATTTCAAATGCGTAAATGGTTATGATTTCCTATATGGTGGAAGTAATGGTGTTTCCCAACTGAGTACCTTTACTGCACCCTATAATGGATCCTTCGTGTTCTTGTAGATCGTCATGTATATTTTTTATATTAGTGGTTCTAAATAGGATTAGGGTATATTAGTTTGATTGATATTGGGAGAGTGGACTTAAGAGGGACCTGATTTCTTATATTCAATTCTCTCTATGATTTTTTCTAATTTATTTCATATTTATTGGATCAATAAAAAATATATAATATATATATGTGTGTGTGTTTGATGATCATGAGTAAATTTTGTTATAAAATTTTATAATTTATCTTATATTACTGACTAGCCATTACCTATGATTCCTTGCATTCACTATAATATAACGTTTTAGTGGAATTGTTTATAATATAATTTATGTGATGATTCATAGAGTATAGCCTCCCCATTTTCATTATACACACCCACTATGTAATGAGTTTAGTTTTTTTTTGTTTATCCCTTTAAATATTTTTATAAGTATCCCTCTATTTTTCCATAGAGTCAACATTTTGTTTTTTTGTTTCAAAACAATAGAATTAATATATCAAAAATATTAATATATATTAAAGCACACATGTATTAATTTTTCATGTAAATAGTTTTTATATTAATCAAGACCAAATATGCGAAATAAAATACCATTTTTATCTACATAATTTTGGTTTTCCCCTATTTATAAAATATAGTAGATCATCATTGGACATTAAGCTAAATAAGATAATTGTTGGGTTTATTAACGGGTTAGTTAAATAATTTAATTATTTTAATTACATTAAAAAAACCTAACTCTCCCATATATATTCATCACTATAAAAAATAATCAATTTTATCTATATGACTCTAGTTGATTTGAGAGGATCTATAGATGATATCCATTAATTAACAAAAACATATCAAAGTAGAATGATAATTTTCTAAATGAGTTATCTTTATTAATAGAGTACATGGATCTCAAAAACAACAATGGAAAAGACCTATTCTAAGTAGTGATCATTCAAAACATTCGGTAAGGCATAATATTTCAAGGATTTTACCCTTATTTTAATTTTAAGAAAGGATATAAATCCTATTTTGATTTATGTTGATTATAATTACATGAATGAGCTCAATTTTAAGATTCATGAAACCATAGTTTTATATCATCTAAGAACTTTATTTCACCCCTCTTCAGTATTGTGTAGTCTTTGTATTTAATCTCACCATCCCAAATTAGGATTCAAAATCATTCTTCTTAGTTTTAACTAATTTTATTCTTTTTCTTCATCAGTGGACTACGAGGTCATGCCTCTAAATAGTCATTCCAGATTTGATTGTTATCGAACCCCTAGAATCATGGTTAATACATGAAAAAGTTGGATGTTATTTTCTGAGGTTGAATCATGGAAAGTTGAGAGATATAGGTGTTGGATTCATTTATGGGATTCCATGCCTTGATTTTTCATCCATGGATGAGGAAGCATAGTGGCGTGGTAAAAACGGATGATCGACATGTTGCTTGGGTGGTCGGGATCTGGCCACTGGCAATGGATCAGTTGTGGTCAACCTTGAATTTTACTTTCTCAACATGATTTTTCATTAATACAATGCTATTAACGGTGTGGAGGACATGAATTACGATGTATTTGATATTTTATAAAAAAATAGCTATAAACACCATGGGTAGTTCGAGAGCACAAATTATGTATTTCTAGCTATGACGGTAAGGGTTTTTGGGAGATTCATATATTATTATCAATGTGGGATACCCCACACAATGTGTGACCTAATTCTAGTGGTTTGGCATGTAACATTTGGTTACATTATCATGCTCAATGAATGGTACATGAGCACAGTTAGGTTCTCAAGAATGGATAGGTACACGAGTATGACCAAAGTTCACAAGAACATGCCAATATACACAAGCGTAAGTCTAGAATACCCGAGAACACCCCAGGCTACCAAGGAACTTCATCTAATCTATATACATGAATTTTATATCCAAATTCCAATCTAATCCATGTATAATGGATAAAACAACTAGGTGTATGGGTGCCGTCACAAACCCTATGACCCAATGTACACATTTTAACTATTTAAAAAAATAGAAACCTTGTGTATATCCTTCTTTAGTACTCGTATTTGGGCCTATCAGTATCCTATCCTATGAAATTTTCAATTTAGAACATTCTAGTGACTTTTATTGAAATCATAGATAAGACACAATGTGTACTGAGTGGAATTCTTCTTTCAAAGATGATTTTCAAGTAAATGTGATCTTGTGTGATGATTCATGTGTTATGGGGGTCAGTACCCCCTATCACACAAGATTATGGGTCACCCATAATATTTACATAAGTAGATTCAAAACCTCTCTATACTATAACGGTTTTGGGTCTTTTATCTATTGATTGGTAACCCTATCTCCAAGCTTTGACAAAGAGAAGGTTTTATATAATTGTTAGTTCCCCCTCAAATGTAGTGTGTATAAGTGATGTGCATTTCATATACTAATTCTTGAGAGGTTAGGTGAGATATGGAATTAAGAGATAGTTCCCTCTAATCTATTGTATATAGTGGAAAAGAGTGGATACTCCAACCAATTTTTTATGAGGTCAGATGGGATGTTGGCATCCATGGTCATAAATATAGAGTAGTAGACAGTCATATCATTATTTACTAGTTTTGAAGACATTGATACACTTTCTATCTATCTCGTATTTCTTTTCAGAATATATTGTATAAGTTTTCATTACGATCTTTAATTTTGGGTGATATAACTTCGTTAATTTTCTTTCATCAACTTTTTGGTCTTAAGATAATCATATTGGGTATGTATATACTCACCCCTACATGGGATTTTTATTCACCTGTTTTATATTATCCAGAAGATAGTTAGATTATATTTAATTTCTGTGAAACATAGTAGTACATAGATTTGTTGACAGTTCTTGGTGGTTAGACTAAGAGATTGTGAGTTGGAATCTCTATAGACTTTTCATTTCAGTGTTGTTATTAGTTTGGGGCCTCTATTCTAGTTTTCGATATATTTATTACCATTGTTAATGTTTTATTTTACTGATATACTTTGATGTATTTCTTATAAGATCTTCCTTTAATGGTTTACACTCTACACATTTCAGTTATTTATAATTCCCTGCCTTAATTCAAAGAGCTTGTTGTGGGTGTTCATATAGTACTTCTAGGTTATGGACACCCATTTCAATTATATTTCTACTATGTAATTTTAATTGGTGCTTTAATTTCATAATGTGTGAATTGGGTGACATAAATAGATTTACTATTTTTTAGGAGGGGAATCAATTGGTGATTTCATGAAATATTAGAATTAGATGACGTATTTCCCTCAGGTTGGGGATTGGAGTTGAAATTTTTGTGGGGTTTGGTTTGGGAATATAGATATATTGTGTTGTAGCATCTAAAGTTCATCATTAATTCTAGGGAATCCATTATTGGTGTTGTAGGCTACAACTATACACGAGGACCCTGACAACCTACTTGTCAAATCGGCATATATAGGCATCGTTTTATTGGAAACCAATAATGCAAGCATCATTTATGATAGAGTCCTTTGACTTCCACGTATTTATTCTTCCATATACCAATATATTCTCATCTAACTACAGTACATCTTTTTAAAATTTAGGATGCATTTTTAATGATAGGTATCTAGGATACTAATACATGATAATAAGGAATATCAGTTGAGTGATGGTGCCATAGTATGAAGAACTTCTCATTGAATGATTCCCCCAATGGTCTACGTAGAGTATTCAATTCATGTTGAATATTATATATATATATAATGTTAAGATTAAAATATGAGTAGGATTATGGTGATTTTTTGAGTTTTTTCTAGAGATACTACCCATATTTTATAGTGAGTCATAGCCTTCAACATTGGATGATATGATTGAACAAATGGTTTGGGTTTTCTAGAATTTTTTCACCCAAGAGAATTAAATAGTTCTACTTGAAACAATTCTTCACTACAGAGTATCAGGGTGATGGTTTTTTCTAGTAATCTAAACCTTTAATGAGGTAACCTACTCTTAGTATCTAGATGAGTATCTATTTTGAGTGTATTACATTCCAGAAACCATATGGGTAACTGAGGGCTAGCTAATGGTGACAGATTTGGTTTTCTACTACAAGTATGATCCCTAATAGCGAGATAGTTGTCCTATAATCTAGATATATTTTGGAAATAATAGGGAATTGATGATTACATATTTTAATAATGTTTTTTTTAATTCAAGATTGATATGAAAAATGACGATTCACCGACCAAGACCTGTTCTATTATTTCATGATATAAAACTATTCAGGTGATTCAGTGCTGCATAAATCAGACTGTTTTGCGTGTAGGGATGTGACTTCCATTGAATTATATCTTTTAGGTGGTTTTCATGGAGATAAATTGTTAGATTCAAACCCAGGTATTTGGAAAACCTATTTCGAATGTGGAAGGATATCATTAGGTAATGGAATGTAACATCCCAACTGAGGATCCACAAATCAATGCCTCGAGCCGATTGGTCACATGACCTTAAATGTGACTCCATGTACAATAGAGGCTATCAACTAGTAGAGAGGGTCTAATTTCAATCATGGGGTTACTATACCATATTTAACAAAAGTATAACAATAGAGAAAATAAATTATGAAACAACCGACAGATATAAAAATGGCGATAAATAACCAACATCACATAAAACCCAAATTAATAAATAAAATATCCAAAAAAATATAGTATATATGTCATTTAAAAAAATTTCAGGTGTCATTATACAAAACCCAAAATAAAAAAAGACACTAATAACTCTAAAGTGGGTCTCAGACCACGTCTTGTTCCCTCACACATGATCCATATGGACTCAGTTGTCTAACATAAGGACATTGTGCAGAACTTGTCCTACAATCATATTTTTTAGTTTACTATAAATTATGAATCCCTTGTTGGGTGTGAAAACAACATAGTAAGCACAGAAAAATAGTTTATAAAACAATATCCCATTAATAAGACTGTAATTAATACTCTAAATATTACACATAATCAATATAGTATGAAAATTACATGTATTCAATTACTCTTCAATTAACCACATAGAACCCTCGGGTTCCTGAAGAACCCCAAATGATATCATATCTATGAATACCATTAATACCATTCATAAATAAAAATTAAATTCTATTTTTAATAATCAAATTGAAGAATAAATGATTGAATTTCAATTGTTACCATTCTTCATCTCGTAATTGAATGTCACTATTACCATACATATTTCATAATACATGATACAATTACAATATTACAATTATTCATTTTATAATTGAATACCATTGTTACCTTTCATATTTCATAATACATGACTGAATGTCCCTATTATTATTCATTATTACGTAATTTAATTTCATTTTGACCACTCATATATCATAATATATGACTGAATGAAAATTCCACCATTCATTTTTTCATAATTGAATACCTTTTTTCCATTAATAATTCAAAATACCCAATATCACAATTATCACAATTAATTAATTCACCAATTAATTATTCTAATTTAAAAATTGTTTATTTACAACATTCCATTAATTAATTCAATAATAAATTAATCACATCTATATGACTTATAATATCAAAAATTAATTAATCGCCACCATTCTATAAGATAATTAAAAAATTTATTGATTTTAATCAATAATCAATATATCCCATCATTAACTTGATAATTAATTATACCAAAATCCAAAAATTTTAATATTCTAATAATTAATTCGACAATTAATTATCCCCAAATCACACAATGCCTTTTTTAATCAAGTTACCAAATTAATTAATTAAACTAGGAAATCTATTTTCTAAAAAACAATACAAATTATACAATTACCTAAACTTAATGGAAATAAAGATTATAGGATTTGAATAATAGAACACCCACCATAATTTTTTGAAAAACTCTCACAAATAAAAAATCCCCAATTTTAAGGGGATAATGGTGAAGAATGAGATTTGTAGTGGAAACCTAAATCCATAATCAATGAATCAATATGCAATAATCTTATATCTAGATCCTATAAAACTAGGTATAGATCCAACAAGACAATGGAAAACATCCCTTAAAATATGGGAGAATAATGTAACAAGATTGGGAAACCAATAAGGATTATGATCTCTTACTCAAAGAGGACCATATATTCAATTAGGTCTTAGAATCACCAAGAAAATAGGTTAAGAGGCTTAATAAATCATCAGTGAGCCTCTAAAATTGAGAGAAAACCATAAGGGTGGAGTGGGGATCAATTTTTTTGTTAATATGGGTTTTTTTGGTATCATAAAAACAAATTCATAGATTAATTTAAATCTCAAACATGGATTTTTGGGTGAGGTGAATGGTTTTACAAGATGTGTTTATTACCCATGAACCACTTTTAGTTGGTCCGCACGTTTTCATATTAAATAACATAGTTTGGAAAATTGTGCACTAGCTGTACAATCCTCCACTTTCCAGGGTTTCACTATTTGCTGGGTTAGGGTGCATAATTTGGGAAAACCATATTTCAACCATACACTTTCATACTTCCATCCAAATTTCTCAATTTTCATCCAAACACACCCCAAATTACAACCAAACAAAATTACTACAGAAATCCAAAAAGGGTGCCTAAAAATTCAAAAACATCACCATAAATGGTTAGGTTCTTACAAACTCCCAACCTTATAATAGCTTATTCTCGAGCTATAATCCAATTAATTTAGATTATTTTGAGTCAAAATGATAGGTCCATTGTGCCGAAATATCTACTTATCTCTACTATGTCTTCATCTAACATGCCCATGACTCCACAAAAGAGAATCTATCAGCACAGTCTTTCCCTCTGACACTTTCTCACTATGATCCAACACACGTATTAGATGTTCCTAAAAGGATGTATTTTTCTCAAGATGAACATCATCCACATTGAACATATGATAATTGTGAGGGTTATACCTTATGTGTTGTGACCCATGAAAACATCATGAATATAACTTTACCTTTGTGAAAGCATGAAATGGTAGTCCACTGATCTGACTATATCCACAACCAAAAATGGGCCATCAAACATAAGTTCTATCTTTCCCTGCCCCTATATCCTAAAGTAAACCACCCTATGTGACACCCAAAAAAATACAAGATCACCATCTCTAAAATTTATGGGTCTTACAAATCTATTTTCATATAAATTTAGTCCACTATGAGTTGTAGTGATACGGTTTCAAATAATCAGAACCCACTCAGATGTTTCTTTCATTTGATTATGTCCCAACTTCTCTGACTCAAATACCTATATCACATATAGAGGTGTTATTTATGGCTTACCATAAAGTTCCTCATACAGTTCCATCTTTATCATTTCCTAATAACTATTGTTCTAGGAAAATTCCAAAATATCTAGGTGATTCTCCCAAGATCCACTAAATTCAATAACACTTGATCATATCATATCCTCAAGTACCTGTATAGTATGCTCTGACTACCCATCAATCTAGAGTGGAAAGGACATATTCTGTAAACCTTGTGTACCATGTACCTTCCATAATCCCTACGAGAAGCACGATGTAAAATGTGAGTCGCAATCTGAAACTGTAGTTCATATAAACTCATGCACACAAACTATTTCATGTACATAAAAACCACCCGGTTGATCCTAGAATAATATCTCCCTTATCAATAAGAAATGTGATACCTTTTTCAAATAGTCCACAATCACCCAAATAGAACCATTCTTCTAAGGCACCATTGGATAACCACTAAAAAATACCTAGTAACTTCATCCCACTTCTATTCCAAAATTGGAAATTGCATTAGAGAACCACCAGGTTGTGCATGGTCAGCCTTCACCTTTTAACAGGTATAACATCACTTCATGAACCCTAATATCTCCTTTTTCATGACAAACCATCAAAGAATTGTTCATATGGAACATTACATTTTTAGCACACCTGGATGAACATCCCACATTGTGGCCTGATATTAATGCCTCAACTCCTCCCACATACTCATTGATATAATAAATATATTCCTAATAGATATTATCTCATCATAATATATGGTCCTATATCAATGTGACTGTCCACCATCAAGCCTTTCCCTCAAGGATAAATTTTTCGACACTCATACAAGCTATCTCTGATTCACATCAAGAGTGTAGACTCCACTGAAACTAATGAAAGTGTCATATTCTCTTGACTCTAATGATCCAAAACAAGAATTTCATCCAATATGGTCATCATCCTTCACTCAAAAATACACTCTTACATTTCTAATGTAGTATTTTTCCTACATAAAGCAACATAAACAATGTTTCCCTTCTTAGGCATACAGGCTTGCACAAAATCAAATGAATTCATATACACAACCCATATTCAGTTTGAGTAATTTAAATATCATTGAGAAAATATATACTCCATGATATTGTGATATGTATACACAATAAAGATTTCACGCAATAGATATTACCAAATACCCATCATATAACAATCTACTATAAATATATTGGGGTCATACGTAGGGTAGGTATGCTCAGGTGTCCTTGACTACTGAGACCCATATTCCAAAACTCGATCACCCTCCATCAATACTGCTCTAATAATTATTCCATATGTTTCCTAGACACCTTATACTACTCACCTAGCTCAGGTAGGATTAATATTGGTGTCAATGTCATGTTCTTCATCAAATGCTGGAAGAAATTGTCACATGCTTCCAACTAGTCAAATTTTATACCATTTTTTGGTTAAACTCGAAAGAGGAACTGCTAATATGGAAACTTTTTGGATGAATATATGTTAACATCCATCCAATCACATAAATCTACATATATCCAAAACATTATTGGGATGCTCCAAAGATGCAACTACCAAAAAATTCTCTGAGTCCACTAACACAACTTCCACTGAGATGATGTTTTCCATAAGGCATACGTGATCAACCCAAAATTGAAAATTAGATACTTTGGTGTATATCCAATTCCCTCTCAGTGTACTCTATATGATTTTAAGATATTGGGCATGATCATCAAGTGTTTTTAGTACACCAATAATTAATCCACAAGCACCACCAAAAAATAATCCATGTATGGATGGAAGATTATTCTATAAAAACTATTGGTGTACTCATCAATCCAAATAAAATTATCACAAAATCATAAATTCCATAACTTCTTTTGAATGAATTCATCGGTATATTAGATGTTTGAACTAAAAACTAATGATACCTTGATTTCATGTAAATATTTAATAATAAATAGGCTCATCTCATGTGGTAAATAGATCATCAACACGTTGATGAAAATTCTAGTTCTTAATAATCATCTAGTCTTCCCTCTGATAATTGAAACATAATCATAGAGTCACATCCATATTCTTTGAAAAAAACAAGAGATCCCCCTGTTGACTTACTCGGATGGGAAAATCCCTTATCCTCCAACTCCTCCAATTAAGTATTAATATATTGAAGATCTTAAGGCTCCATTCTGTGTGGTAGAATTAATACTACCCCCATCCTAGGAAAGATCTCAATAGTAAATTCCACATCTCTTTTAGGTGGTAGCCCTAACAATTCACCAAGAAACACATCCTAAAACTGATCCACTATATGTGGAACAAAAACTTGTGTTTTTCCTCCTTCATCCAAAAGAATATTAGAAATATGGGAAAAATCACTATGAGTTTCTTGTCAACTAGATCCTCATAACCCATCTTGATATCCCACACTCTTCGATGAACGTAGTTATTACCCTTGGGATACATAAAAGTCAGTCTCCTATAGTAAAAATATATGTGGGCTCAGTATTTTACCAACCATTATGTACCTAGAATTAGGTCAAATCCTGCCATATGTAGAATGTATAGATCCCAAACAAAATTACATCCCTCAACCTCTAAAAAATATGTTTTTCACACACACATATATATATATATATATATATATGTCACTCAACAGTACTTACAATGGTGTATATATCATCATAACCCCACTCACTAATTCCATTAATAAGAAAAAACCATTCACAAGTTGTGAAGAATCAACAGAATGGGAGGAAACAGGATCAAAGAAGGTGCTAGAAATTTTATAGCCTACATGAATTGTTCCTCTAATCACTGATTGTGCAGCCTCACTCTCTATAATTATAGGACAAACTACATGTAGCTACCTTGAACATCTCCCTATGATTTAGTTTTAGTCCCTTGATCTACCCTACTCATCTAATATATCTTTATTTTCCCCAAAGCACCCCATCCACATTCTAAACTACCATATCCATTTGAAATATAATTACCAGACTGATATGGTGGAGAAGTCTTTTTACACCCTAGTTCTTCCATACTCCTCCATCGCTACAATTCTATCAGGAAATCCTATAGAACTATTTTATATGTATGATGTTTTAGAAAGATAGGAACTCTACTAGTGGTCAATAATAGTTTCTATGATAGTTTCATGGCCTTCAAAACTGGTTATGGAAATTCAAGTGAGGTAGTGAGGTCCTTTGTGACTGAACCCTCTGTCTAGCCACTATTCTTCCCATAATCTAACTAATATACACATAGTGGTGCTTCTTGATATCAGAATACATACCTCCAGATATTCTAGTAGCAACAAGAATTCCTACACTGGAATCCTCCCTTAGGTTCCCTTAAGCAATGAGAGCATGACCCACCACGACAACATAATTATTTTTTCAAAATTTGTTGACCTATGAAACAATCAAGCATTTTTTATTTTTCTAGAAATGATTCTTTTTTTTTCTTCATACCCAACCAATGTAAGATAAATGTACTACAAATCTATATATTTTCCATCATAATATATAAAATATATACTCCCCTATGTCAACTGTGTAAACTCAACATCTCTATCCTTATTCATCATCTCTAGCGAAAAGTTCTCCATGAACTTCTCCAAAAAATCCTTCCATAACATGCCATCAGCCATTCCAATATGATCTTGAACACCTCACCAGTGATTCCTTGATCCAATCATAAATTAATCATCTAAGTTTAATTTATTCTCAGCAAAAGTATCTAAATGGTCATGTATAATCTGGATGGATGCAATCTAAAACTCTTCCACCTTAGTTTCACCCTCCCTAGTAAATTTCAGAGGATTGTTGCAACTAAAACTGTCTAATATAAGATTCAATACCCTCTCTATGTCTATTTCCCTAAATTTTATAATCTTAAAAAATTTATCATCATTCTACACTCCAAACATACACACGTGGCACTATTTGTGCCTCAGGATCCACTATTATAGGAGCATATCCATCCATTTCCACATGTTGTCCTCCCAACAAGCCGTGTCGTGGGGACTAATCTCTATAATCCAAAACACACATCTTCTTAAAAAAACATGACATTATAAAATTTATATAAGAGGAAAATCACCACAAGTCCAAACATGTCTTAAACTTAATACTCGTTACATGGTCCAATATGATGTGGTAACACTACCCCTAACCATATTATACCTTGGCCAGGGTTAACAGGGTTTGAAATCACAATCATTATTGTAATTTCACTTTAGACACCCATTTATTCATATCTTGAATCATTACTCACTTTAATTTTTCAAATTAGTCACCTTTTTTCCATTTTAATTAAATATGTAATGAAAATTATTTGACGTTCAACAACTTATCCTAAACCCACATTTCATGCATGCCTAAAAATGAATCAGATCGTAATAAATAATCTCTATTACTTATAATGAGGCATGCATAAAAAATTATTAGACCATTATAGGGCATGAGTAAAATATTAGATAATATCAAAAACAATATTCACATTATACATAAAATTCTTCACTCATGGTAAAATACAATCAACTGCAACAACACACAACAATAATTGAAATCCCACCCAGGGTACTTGGCTTTTACCCTTATACAAGGTTTAGATACTCCCATTCATGAGCTCTTAACCAATGCCCGACTCAATATATACACATTTATACCTTTCCTAAATATAAATCCAAAATAAAAGAAAAGAAACTCATCTGATACCACTTTGTATCATCATGTCCTAGGTCTCACACATTGGTGGCCTGATTCGGATAGTCACATGACCTCAAACACACATTCCCATTTCTCAAAGGATACTAATAAGAAGTGAGGGACTAATATCGATATTTGGGAGACTATACCCTCTTTATAAATATACAAAAACATTATAATGGAAATACACAACTCACAACATATATTTAATTATCCAAAAATATCCAACATTACATGTTGACAAAAACATGAAATAAAATATCAACAACTAAAGTGTAGATATTTAATTCCAATACTTGTCACGTATCATTATAAAAAACCCAAAATAAATAAATACACTGAAAACACCCAATCAAGTCCCAAACCACAAATGGTTCCCACATTCATGCTCAATCTCGAATCAATTTTCTGGCATAGTTTCTTTTCCCTTAACCTATCCATCAATAATATAATCTATTCTGGAACCAATTAGGCATCTCGAGTAGGGTGTGTGTAATACTAAATAGTATTTCACAAATAGTGTCTAAAACAATATTCACTCAATAATAGTGTATTCTATTGTATAAATAATAAAACCCAAGATATAATGTAATAAAAATTGAATTTATTTAATTACTCTTTATTGAACTACATAATACCCTGGGGTTCCCAAGGACACTAGAATGATATAATATCTTTGAATTCCATTTTAATCACTCATAACTAATTACTTAATTCCACTATTACCAAAAAATTTGAATAATACACCAATGCATTTATTTTTCACCATTCATTGTTTCATAATTTAATCCCATTTTTACCATACATATTTAATAATAAGTTAATGAACTTCACTATTACCAATCATCATTACATAATTTATTTCAATTTTGACCATTCATATTTCATAATTCCTGTCTGAATTCTGCCACTACCATTCATTAGTACATAATTGAATTCCATTGTTACAATTCATATTTCATGGTACATAATTGAATGACACTATTACAATTCATCACTACATAATTTAAATTCATTGTCACAATTCGTATTTTGTAACCCACAATATCATAGTATCAATATTAATTAATTCATCAATTAATTAATCTAATTCATCAATTAGGTATTAGCATCATTCCATTAATTATTTCAACACTTAATTAATCACCCATATCTCACTAATTAATTCAATGAATAAGTAATCACCACAATTATATTATGAAATTCAATAATTAAATAGTACTATTTAAAAATTTCAATATCCCATAATTAGTTCATCAATTAATTATTTTAATCAACAAATAAAAATTATAATTATTCTGTGAACAATTAATTATCCCAGAATCATACAATTCCAATATTCCAATATTTAACTCAAAAATTAATTATCCCCGAATAACAAAAATTCAATATTCTGATAATTAACTCAACAATTAATTATCCCCTAAAACTAAAATTTCACTATTCTAATAGTTAAATAAATAATTAACTAACAAAAAATCCCATGATTTTAGTGTTCTAATAATTAAATTAATAATTATTCAACCATAAATCACACAATTTGAATATTTCAATAATTAACTCAGCAGTTAGTTGCCCCCAATACAAAAATCCCTTAATTAATTAATTTTACCACAAAATTAATTCAAATAATAAATTAAATTGCTAAAAATTTACAAATAATTCAACAATTACATACACATAATTGAAATCATGACTATGAGATTTTAATAATAGACCACATAACTCAATTCATTTCCAAACGCTTTCCCGTAGAAATCCCCTATTCGAGTGGAATAAGAGTGAGCAACATGATCTAGAACAGGAACCCAAATAAAAAATCAAGGGATAATGATCTGTAAATCATAGTTTTATATCATAAAAACGTCTATCTAGATCCAAAAAAATATGATAACATCCTTTAAAGTAAGATAGAATAATGGGAGAAGAATGGGAAACTAATTCGGATTAGGATATCATGTCGGGAGAGGTCAATATCATTAATCTAGGATATGAATCACCAATAACGGAGGTCAAAGGCCATAAAAAACATTATGGAGCCTCAAAAGTCAATAGAAGACGTCATGGGTCATGTGAGGGTGTATTGTGGGTTAATATTGGGTTATATGTATCATTAAAACTACTTTTCTTATTAATAAAAACCATATTCATAGTTTTCAAAACCATGCACATCAACTGTGGGCCTAATTTATGGGGGTCATAGTTTATTCTTTTAGGGGTCATCATTTGACAATATATGCAGAATCTATGAAATCCTAAACTTTCTAAGGTTTCATGGTTTGATGGACTAGGTGCACAGTTTGGGGAAACCACGCACCAACCACGCACTTTCCCTCTTTAAACCAAATTTCTGAATTTTCATACAAAGACACCCAAAGGTATAACCCAGTAAAAAATTAAATAATGAAGGGAAAAAGAGTAAAAATAAACAATCCTAATACATCTCCCAAAAATATCAGTTTCTTACATGCTAGCTTATGTATTAGAGGAACATTAGTGATCTATGGTTCAACCTATGAATTCCCATCTTTTTTCGACAGTTTTAGTAGACACACTAGTATGTCCCCATTCCATTATTCATCCCTTGACATAATACCTAGATATTCCATTGGATCTTTTAGCTTTACCCTTGAATCTATATGATCTTACCTAATATGTTTTAAAGATCTCACCTATCTTCTATAAGTGTGAGTTGACACTTTGAGAAGATAGATTCTCATGGGTTCTTGTTGATGAGGTAATGAGAACCTATTTTATTCATTTGGTGGTAGAGGATATATATTACTCTATATAATTGGATAGTATGATCTTGAGAGTGGTAGAAACTATAAGATGAATTATTTTTAACCCAATGTATCCCCCAAGGTAGCCCCATAATTGTTGATGAAAATTACAGATGATAGCTCGAAGGTTTTTGTTAATTTTTGTTGTCAGATTCAAGTGATGACCACGTGAAAGTACCCTACTGAGAAAATGATTGATAAAATATTCAACCTATTATATGGTTTATGATGCTTTTCAATTAATGACATAATGACTGGTTATAATAAGTCATGATAATGATATAATAGACAAAAATTTGACGTCTTTACATATATGATGATTTCTTAGTGAATCTTTTTAGTGTGAAAAAATTCCCTATATTATTCATGTCTCTTATGAAAAAATATTTTTCAAATCATTAGATCATTTAATTTTTTTCATTATCCCTGAAATTATTTTATGTTATACATCATGGGAGGAGCATGGAAAATATTATAAGATGGTTTTAGACCAACTCCGTGAGCACCAACATTAAGACAAGATCCCGAAGTTTTAGTTATGGATTCAATATATCCATTTTATAGAGAAATTAAATATTATTTTTGGTTTATTAATAGTCTCAAGAACTATTGATATAGTGTTTTCATGCGAGCCACCATTTGAGCGTGGAATATGTGTGGAGTTTCCTCACATTGGTAGGGTGTTGTCAGAAGTTTGTAATGGTATTTTCCAATATTGTTACACCTTTTACTGCCTATATATGGACAGGGAATCCATTTTAATGGACTTTGATATTTCATATACTTTGTGTATCTAATGAAGAGCTTGAGCAGTTAATTTTTTTTTTGAAACTATCATATGAGGGAGTCGAGTATATTGCGTTTTTTTATTCATCCATGGTTTTTATCATATGCATATTGATGTAGAGGAAGGTGGTGTTTTATTGTGGGTTGAGACATTTGGGGCTCCATTATAATGAGTATAAAACTTACTCAATTTTGGAAGTGGTTATCTTATCCTTGGAGATGTGGGGATGTTATCGTCTAGTTGACCATTTTTTTACAAAGGCGACTACAATTTGAAGTATTTCTCTACATGGAGAAAAATAAACCTGAGATAGAGGAATTAATTGGAGTTCCATCAAGACAATAAAATTGAGATAGTCTATAATTTAGGGAAGGAAAACACGGTGGTATATGTGATTGGTATGAAATCCAACTCTCACTTGGATGGTGAGGCATATAAGTTGTTGGATTTATTGTTGTCGACCCTGATGGAGGAGAAGGGTACAACATATCTTTACTAAAATATTGTAACAATGCCACTTATTCAACAGATGGGATACAATAGATTGGTAGACAATGACAATGAGGTTCTTTGAATCTAAATAACCTCATGAGATTCACAAAATAGATTATTTTAATGAGGGGAAATTTTCAATATGCTTCCATAAAAGATGATATATCCAGTCACGTTGCACGAGGATGTGTTGATGGAGTTTCACAGCTCCCCCTTAGAAGTAATTATGTTTGAGTTTAACATTTACCAGGACCATTAGTGTATTTTTTGGAGGGCTATAATGAGGTAGAGTGTTTTTAAGATTGTATATAGATGCCTCAAATGTTACTAGGGAGAGGCTAAACATCATGTTTGATCTGGTCGAACTCAGCCTCTTGATATCTAGAAATTTATTTGGGATAACATATTGATGAATTTTGTGATAAATCTCCTATAGATAGTGAGATTATATTTAATTATTTTATTTATTATTGACAAAATCACCTATCATGTACACTTTATTACCATCAGGGAGTGTTATTTAGTTTAGAGATTAGGCTAGCTGTAAGTGTATGAGATCATCAATAATCATTGGGTACTAATGAAGATTGTATATTACCATAATTCTCGATATACATCATGGTTTTGGAGGGGATTGAAGGGCGCTTTTGAGACCTAGTTCCAAATTACAACCTTGTTTATACCCTATATGGTTGTACAGACTGAGTGGATTATCTTGATGTGAGAGAAAACATGGAGAGTGTGTCTATCAGACATCAATTGGGGTTGGGGTGATCACATTTCTTTATTGGGGTTTCCTTTTCATATATTTTTTCACTCCACTATCGGCATTGAACTATTCGAGGCATTGTATAGGACACCATATAGTTTTCACATTTCATGGACTGAGGTTTGTTGGATTTCTCATGTCTATCTATGAATGGGGGAATGAAACCACGGATAAGGGTTTATATTATCTGTCAGCATTTGAAGGAAACTCAATTTTGGAAGAAATTATAGGTAGATTGATATTTTATTCCTTTTTAGTTGAATTAGGGAGGACATTTTTTCTACAAAATATATCTATCATAAGGATTATGAGGATTTCTCTAAAAAAATATGTTTTCATAATGGTTCATCAGGACAATTGAGATTCTATAATTGGTTTGAAAGGTTTTTTAACACATTTTCGTTCACATATTTTTTGATATAGTGAATTAATTATTTCATGTTTATTAGCTGGGGTGATATATGTATGACCCCACACATATTATTCATTGAGGGTGACATGTTGATATATCTATTTTATATACATATTTTGATGGGGTTTTATATGTGATTCCATATAATATTAATTGATTTAATATAATATATTTTCGTGATATTAATAATTTCATAATTCATATGAGTTATTGACATTTAGAGTAATAAAATGGAAGAAATAGAAATTTACATACATAAAAAAACACATTGCATCGCGATCTTCACTCGTGGTGTGATACATGGCTTTGGGCATGATAATGGAGGACTTCTGTATTGGATCGAATAGTCGATATAAAAGTCTATTAGATGGAACAATACAAGAGGGGGGGTGAATTGTAGGTTTAAAAACCTTGAGTTTTAGTAACAAAGAGATTAGTTTAAATGAACTTAAACTAATACAAACACAAACACCCACAATTGTATTGAATGTAAAAGGTATGATGTATTGTAATACTATTGTTATGTAAAACAATTGTATTCAAGATGAACACAATAATCAGAGTAATACAAATGTAAATGATTCTACCTTAAAGCGTATAGAACCAATCAATACAATAAGTAATGGAATGATTGTAATTGAAACAATTACAATTGAATAAGTAAAGGAAACAATACAAATCCCTTTCTAATACAACAGCGGAAATGTAAAAGTAATACAATTCTTTTAACCCAAAGAGAAGGGTTATCCTTTCACCTAGGATAAGAGGTCTGTCTCACCAACACCTTGGTGAGCCCTCGATACGATGATCGGCACGTCTGTCTGCCTATCCCCGGCAGCCCTCGATACGATGATCGGCTCGTCTGTCTGCCTATCCCCGGCAGCCCTCGATACGATGATCGGCTCGTCTGTCTGCCTATCCCCGGCAGCCCTCGATTTTGTAGGTAATCGGCACCTCTGTCTTTCAATTACTTGAAAGCCCTCGATACGATGATCGGACGCACAAGGCTGATGAGAGAAGTCACAGTGTCTCTCTCTAGAATCTTCGTAGTTCACAGAGTCTCTTCGTTCATCAGTATCTTCTCAGCTTCAAATGACCTCCTATTTATAGGCCTCGGGTTCCAACGGTCATATTGCCTCCAACGGTCATATTGAAACAGAAAGCACGACATCGTTTTGATTAGTATATAACTAACTCAACGACATCGTTTCGTTAGGATAAGAGATATATAGAAATGTAAAACATGAGTACGATTCATATGCAGAGAGAGTTTTTGACAAAGTACTAAAACAAATAATGATTATCTGAATAACAAAGTCAGTACGATACGATTGACAGAGTCAGTACGATACGATTGACAGAGTCAGTACGATACGTTTGACAGAGTCAGTACGATACGTTTTGGTCGGTACGATCAACATCGTACGATACGATAAACATGATAAAAGACAATTTGTTATTTACAAACATATGATAGAATACTTTTGAGATTTCCAAAACATGACATAGAATATATTTGTGATTTCCAAAACATGATGTAAAAGCCAAAAGAAGACTTTTGACTTAACAATCTCCCCCTTTTTGGAAAGCACAAACACACAAAGTAAATGAAACAAGAAATACTTATCTCCCCCTGAGTTATTGAAAACTCTTCTGAATAAGAAAATTGAATACAAATAACTCCCCCTTAGGAATTGACTTTCCTAAGGATTGTATTCAGATTTTCCTTAAGAGCATTGTAATGCATTCTCCCCCTTTGTAAAACAACCTTTGCTTTGTAAATATTCTCCCCCTTTGTGATTTACAAAAAGAAAGGAGGAATCTCGAAATGTCTGGAAGAGTTAGTGAAGTAATACAAGACAATGGACAAAAGAGAAAGGATTATAAGAGTTATTACAAAACAAACAAGTCCCAAAAGAAACAAATACAACAATCATTTGTTTTCTCTTTCCTTCTCCTTCTTTATAAGCTCATGAAGCACAGATTTCATCTTCTTGATATCCTTCTTGTCTTCAGAAATTGATTCACCCTGAGTTTTGAGAAGCTCCTGTTGATCCGCTAAAATCTGATCTTGATTTCTGATGGTCTCCTCCTGTACTCTGATTACTTCTTCAAGGGTATCAATTCTGTTTTGCAGAGTCTTGTTATCCTTGGACAACTCGTAATTTTGATTCTTCAGTAAAACCATTTCATCTTTGAAAGATGAAACCTTCGAGAATTCAGATTGGAAAGCATTCATCCTATCTTGCAAGTCTTTCACTGAAGGAACATCGGCTCTTTGAGACGACAAAAGGTTCAGCCTTTCAATTGTTTCTTTATCAAGCTTGTTGAAAGCAATTGCAAGCTCATTTGACAACCTTCTTATATCTTCAATAGCAATCTCATGATCATTGATTGAGCTCTCTGTTTTGTATGACCACTTGGTCATCTTATTACAAGCTTTCTTATGAGCAACTGAGCTTTCCGAAAGAACTTTCAGATCGGCTTCAACAGACAAGACTTTCTTTCTCAATTCTTTTACAGATCCAAACTTCTTTCTCTGATTTTCAGTGATAAAATCAATCTTTCCTTCCAGCCTCGGGAAATAAGGAATGGTTTTCTCCATCCTTCTCAAAACTTGAACAATGTAATCACTCTTCTTGAGAGAGATTGTATGCTCTGAATCAGTATAATCATCGTACGATGCTAGTTCATACGATCTGCTTGAATCAACAACTGGCTGTTTCCCTTTCACTTTTTCTTTCTGTTTTCTTTCATCTTCCACTCTGTCACTAATGACAACTACTTTATTAGATTGAGAAGATTGAGCATCTTGCTTTTCTCGAGATGACATCCTGTCCGAAGATTTTTCCTGATCGGCATGAGGAGTTTGTTGAACACCTTCGCTCAGCTTTTGAAGCGATTCCTCTCTACTTTTCTTTGAACTTTGAAGAAATTCTAACAGAAAATCTCCTTCTTCTACTTCCACTTCTTCTATCACTTGTTTTCCTTTTTCTTTCTCAGGAAAACTCTGTACGATGGGTTCTTGATGTACTTCCACAGTTAGTTGAGCACTAGCATCTTCAACTGCTTTCAAGAATTTAGAAATATCAAAGTCCTGAGCCTTTCTTTTCAAAAGAGTCTTCTTTTTCTTTTCGGCTTGAAGGGTTTCTTCTACCCTTATTCTTTCTGCAAAGGCCTCAGCAGGGTCAAGTCCATACTTTGGATCACCCTCTTTTCTCTGTTCCTTGTCCTTTCTACACTTTGCAACAACTTCTTTACTGTACCTCGGCTTCTTCTTCTTCGGCTTTGAACTAGTCTGCGGATCAGACTTTCGAGTAACACCGGCGGATTGATTGTCTTTGGCTGGCATAGGTGTCGATTGATTTTCAGGCAATTCAGCTTCTACATCTCTGACAAAAAGTTTTGAATTTGAATCAAAACAAACATTCAGCTTTTTCATCGTACTCTTATTAATGAAAGACGGCCACAAATCCATAGGTTTTCCTTTCAAAGGAATATTACAAAACTTCATACTCTCAAGAATGAATTTTGTAAGGATAGCTGGATACATTATTATCTGGGATTTAATCCCTCCTTTCTTGACATTCTTGACGGTTTCAAAAATATATCCCATGAGATTCACTTTCCTCATATTCACAAGATAATCGAGCATAAAGACATCAGAAACTTTAAGAGTTTCTCTATCCCCTTTCCTTGGGACAAGAAAACCTTTCATCCATAAAGTGACAAACCGATTGTCCGGTGAAAGATGATAAACTTTCCTCTTTCCCTCATTAACAACAAACAAAGATTTTTCAGCACTCTCTCTATTAAACGTACCAACTTCCTCTGGTAGTTTGTGAGATGGACAGAATGAATCCCCTTCTATAGAAACGTTCAGAAAGTGTGCCGCTTGTTTCACAGACATGGATAATTTTCGATCGTACACAGCGAAGTTTATAGTCATATCTTTGTCGAAAGACACGGTTTTGTAAAATTGACAAACTTCATCAAAAAGAACTGGATCTTGAGTATCAGGCTTTTCCACACAGAGATGTTCCCATCCTTGAAACAAAATAATCCTCTTGATTGTAGAATCGTACATATCGAAGAATTCTCGGGATACTAACCTTTCTCTGTGAAAGTCTTTCTCTGTAAAAGTCTTTGAAGACATTTCAACGGGAGTGTTGGCAGAGGATTGAGACATAAAGATGATGCCGATTGAGAAGATCGTACGATTGTTTATAGCTGGGGGAGCAGAGCTTCGCCTCAATTCCTGAACAATCAATGTGGGTTTGGGGAGGGGGGTATTTATAGGCAAAAAAAGAGATGACCGTTGAACTTCTACGGTCGAGATTAGATAATACCAGATCAATGGTTAGGAATAAAACAAAGAAAGAAAATAAAATAAAAATTGAAAAAGATACCTGTCGGAGAACAAAAGGTGATTGCTGGATTTGGTAAGTATCAAAGAAACAATCGTAAGGAAAAAAAAACATGATGCCGATGGAAAACAAAGTCATTACTATGGTCGGACCGTACGATGGAAAATAGTTGTTACCATTAACCGACAGTACGATGGAAAACAATCTCAATACTATCATCGGTCGATACAAAAAAAATATTGAATGGTACGATGGAAAAGAATTTGAATACTATCATCGGTCGATTCAAAAATTATTGAATGGTACGATGGAAAAGAATTTCAATACCATCATCGGTCGATTCAAAAATTATTGAATGGTACGATGGAAAAGAATTTCAATACCATCATCGGTCGATTCAAAAAATTATTGAATGGTACGATGGAAAAGAATTTCAATACGATAAACAGAAAAACTGAAATGGTCAATACGATAAACAGGAAAACTTAAAAAGAAACAATAAAACTGTCAGTACTATAAACAGAAAGAAACATATATAAAGAGAGTAAATACTTAATGATCAGAAACAAAAAGACATAAAGAAATGTCATCCCCCTTTCTACGAGGAGTTTCTTACTATTAGGAGAGATGTAAAACAGGAAGTAGATATGAATGATTATTTTATTGTAATCATTCCTAGCTTCTGTTTTATAAATTCAAATCTATCGGAAGGTAAAGGTTTTGTAAAAATATCAGCAAGTTGTTCTTGCGTTCCGATGAATTGTAAAACAATATCTCCTTTTTGTGTGTGATCCCTAAGAAAGTGATGCCTAACATCTATGTGTTTTGCACGAGAGTGATGTGCTGGGTTTTTTCTAAGAGCTATGGCACTTGTATTATCACACAGAATTTGAGTTTTGGAGAAACTCAAACCATAGTCAGTGAGTGTGTGCTGCATCCACAATACTTGAGCACAGCAACTTCCAGCTGCTACATATTCAGCTTCAGCAGTGGAGAGTTCTACTGAGTGTTGTTTCTTGCAAGACCAAGATACCAAAGAATCTCCTAAGAAATGACAAGTTCCAGATGTACTTTTTCTATCCATTCTACAACCACCAAAGTCAGCATCTGAAAAACTTTTTAAAACAAAATCATTTCCAGAAGAGTAGAAAAGTCCTAAATCCATAGTGTCTTTTAAATACCGAAAGATTCTCTTTACGGCTTTTAAGTGAGACTCTTTTGGATTAGATTGATATCTTGCACATAAGCATACAGAAAACATCAAGTCGGGTCGACTAGCTGTCAAGTATAGCAAACTCCCTATCATACCTCTAAAAATTGTTTGATCTACTGGTTTCCCAGTTTCATCAAGATCAAGAGTATTTGAGGTACCAATTGGGGTGCTAATACTTTTAGTTTTGTCAAATCCATACTTTTTGAGTAAGTCTTTAATATACTTATGTTGAGATATATAAGTTCCTTCTGGTTTTTGAGATATTTGAAAACCTAGAAAGAATGTTAACTCACCCATCATACTCATTTCAAACTCAGATTTCATTAAATTTGCAAAAGAATCGGTTAAAGATTTCTGAGTTGATCCAAATATGATGTCATCAACATAGATTTGGACAACCAAAACATTTTTGTTTTTCATTTTGATAAAAAGAGTTGGATCAGCTGTACCTTTTCTATAATTGTTTTGTAAAAGAAATCCTGTAAGTCTATCATACCATGCTCTAGGGGCTTGTTTAAGACCATATAGAGCCTTGGTAAGTTTAAAGACATGATCAGGATGTTTTGGGTCTTGAAAACCAGGAGGTTGTTCGACAAAAAATTCTTCTTGAACAAAACCAATTAAAAAAGCACATTTGACATCCATTTGAAATAGTTTGAAATTGAAATATGCTGCGAAGGCTAATAGAATGCGAATAGATTCAAGTCTAGCTACAGGAGCATATGTTTCTTCATAGTCTATTCCCTCTTGTTGATTATAGCCTTTAGCAACAAGTCTTGCTTTATTTCTTACAATGATTCCATTTTCATCACACTTGTTTCTGAAAACCCATTTTACACCAATTACAGTTGTTTCTTTAGGTCTTTCAACTAAAGTCCAGACTTGATTCCTTTCAAATTCATTTAGTTCATCCTGCATTGCTTTGATCCAATCATCATCACCTAAAGCCTCACTTGGACTTTTAGGTTCAAATTGGGAAAGAAAAGCAAGATGTTCTATTTCATTTCTTAAGGAATTTCTGGTCCTTACAGGTTGATTTATATCACCAATGATATTATCACTGGGATGATTCCTAAGAAACAATTGATTTTGGTTTTGTAAAACCTGTTCATCAACATATGGTAGAAAATCTTCTGTGGTAAATGTTTCAGGAACACTTTCTTGAACATTTTCCTTATCAGAATGTTCTTCTAACAAAGGTTGATAAACATCTTTAGAAAACACATCCGAGGATGTAGGATTGGGTTGGTTGAAAACAAAAGGGTTAGTTTCATCAAATTTTACATGTACTGTTTCTTCAACAGTACAAGTGTTTTTATTGAAAACTCTATAAGCCTTAGAGGTTGTGGAATAGCCTAGAAAGATTCCTTCATCAGATTTTGGTGCAAATTTGTGTAAATTTTCTTTTGTATTCAGAATGAATACTTTGCATCCAAAAACTTTGAAGTAAGAAACTTTAGGTTTTCGGCCAGTCAATAACTCGTAAGGAGTTTTATTAAGAAATGGTCTAGTTAAAACACGATTTATAGTATAACAGGCAGTACTTACAGCTTCAGCCCAAAAATGCTTAGCAATTGAGTATTCACTCAACATGGTTCGAGTCATTTCCTGAAGAATACGATTTCTTCTTTCAACAACAACATTTTGCTGAGGAGTTCTTGGTGGTGAGAAATTGTGAGTAATACCTTTCTTACTACAAAAAGTTTCAAAATCTGAGTTTTGAAATTCACCACCATGATCACTATGAATAGTTATCAATGGTAGGTTTTTCTCATTTTTAACTTGGGCTCTAAAAGTTTTGAAATACGAAAAGGCTTCATATTTCTTTGTGAGAAAGTAGACCCATGTAAATCTGGTAAAGTCATCAACTAAAACAAATACATAGTATTTTCCTCCAATGCTTCCAGATTGTGAAGGACCAAACAGATCCATATGCACAAGCTGTAATGCATTAGAAGTTGAAACTTCATTAATTGGTTTAAAGCTAGTTTTATGTTGCTTGCCAAATTGACAAGGATCACAGACTTTTGAAGAATCATATCTAAGATCCGGTAGCCCTTTTACAAGTCCTTTCTTTGAGAGTTTTCTTAGGTTTCTCAAATTACAGTGTCCTAATCTCCTATGCCATAGCCACGATTGGTCTTCTATTACACTTAGACAAGGTAAGTTTTGGTTCCTAAGGTCTTCTAAGTTAATAGTGTAAACATTCTCTTGCCTATGGGCAGATAGAATGAATTCATCCTTGGAATTGTGAACTAGACACTTATCATTTCTAAAATTCACAAGGTAACCTTCATCACATAATTGACTTATGCTGATGAGATTGTGATTAAGACCTTTAACAAACAAAACATTTGAAATAAGAACTTTTCCAAGAAAAACGATATTACCTATACCAACAATATTTCCTTGAGCATTATCTCCGAAGGTAACTTTTCCACCTTTTGTTTTGATAACCTTTTCAAAGAAAACTTTGTTTCCAGTCATATGTCGAGAGCAACCACTATCCATGTACCAAATGTTCTTATTGATACACTTCTCGTTTTCCTGAAAAAGAAACAATTAGATTTTCGGAATCCAAACTTGTTTGGATCCAGAAGGATTAGATAAAAGAATTTTAGGAATCCACATTTGTTTTGCAAAATGAGCTTTATGAAATCCTAAGGATTGAGTTTTGTTAAGAGAACAATCTCTTCTCCAATGTCCACCACATTGACACTTGGAACAGAAAATGGTTTTTTGAGGAACAAAATAGTTATTACTAAAAACAGGTTTGGAATAAGTAAAACCAAGACCAGAACGATTTCTCAAAGGTCTTATTTGAGAGTACATCCTATCAAAGTTTTCTTTTCCATGAGTAAAGTTTGACAAACACTTTTTCAAGGATAAAATCTCTGACTTTAGTTTTAAAACCAAATTCTTGTTTTCTAAAACATTTGAATTAGAACTAGAGTTAGACTCTAAAATGTTTTTCTTTGAAATAGCAGTTTCAAGATCCTTAGAAAGTTTATCTTTTTCAGATTTGACTTTCTCAAGGGTTTTCAAAATACTTTCAAAATCAGAAGTTTTCCCATCAAGATCTTTAGAAAGATCTGATACTTCTTTAGTCAAAATAGAAATTCTAGAATTTGCTTTTTCAAATCTCTTTTTGAGTTTAGAATTTTCATTTTCAAGTAATTTAGCAAATCTAGAGACTTCTTCAAAAGAAGGTAAAGTATCATCTTCTGATGATGAGGGTTCATCATTTGAAGATTCATAATATCTATTATCAACATAATTTGCATTTAAAGAGACATTTGTAACAGCTTCAGCATTATGTACCTTAGCCATGAGACAATGATCTTCAATTGGTAGTTTGGCTAGAAGTCCAATATTCCTTTGTCCTGACGTCTCATATTCTGAAGAATCATCTGAGGAATCACTACCACTTGCACTCCATGTATCATTTGCTTTCAAGACTTTCTTTGTCTTATAAAACCTTTTCTTGTTTCTTTCAGAGTGTTTCTCTTTTCTATCTTTCCTCTTCAGTAAAGGACAATCAGGCCTTATATGTCCTGCTTTCTTGCATTCATAACAAGTTACCTCTGAATCTTTCCTATCTTTCCTGTCTTTCTTTTTGAATCTATATTGAAAATCTTTCTTTCCCACAATCTTGTTCATCCTCCGAGCAAGATTAGCTAACTCATTGTCTGAAAGATTACAATCACTTGAATCAGAAACAACAACTTTCTTGGATTTAGACCTTGTAACCCTTTCAGGTGTTTTAGCTTTAGATGCAAAAGCTACACTTCCATTCCCATTCTTCTTCTTATTGAAATCAGCATCTCTTTTCATTCTTGTCTCGTGCTGTAGAAGAGTTCCAAAGAGTTCATCAAGAGTAATCTGGGAAACTTTTCTATTTTCATCAATAGCTGTTCTTTTTGACTCCCATTCATTTGGCATAATATCTATAATCTTATCAACAAGAGCTTCATCATCAAGACCTTTTTCTCCCATAGATTGTAAGCTATTGACAATTGTCATAAACCTTTGTTGCACTTTACATACTTGCTCTCCATAAGGAAAAACAAATCCATGATACTCTGCTCGAAGCATTGCTCTCCTTGTTTCTATAACTTTGGATGTACCAAAATGAGTGACTTCTAATTTCTTCCAAATACAGTTGGCTGCTTCACATGAAGATATCTGGATATATATATTCCTGGTCATAGAACATAATAAAGTATTGCGTACCTTGTAATTCAGTTGATATTCTTGCTTCTCTTGATTGGTAAAAGTACTAACTTCTTTGTCAGGAATTTTGTAACCCCCAGTAAGCATAATAAAATTGTCTACACCAGTATTGATGACGAAAGTCTTCATACGATCTCTCCAATACTCATAATCATTCCCATCAAAGATTGGTGGTCTAGAAGGATTCATATTATCTATTGATCCGATATTCATTCCTGCCATCTAATATAACAAAAACAACTTTTCCACTCCACACGTTAGTGTAGTAAGTATTTAATAAAGTAATAAGAAATAAAGCTAGTAATACAAATCAGTGGAAAACCTCCTTTGATACCAATTATTGGATCGAATAGTCGATATAAAAGTCTATTAGATGGAACAATACAAGAGGGGGGGTGAATTGTAGGTTTAAAAACCTTGAGTTTTAGTAACAAAGAGATTAGTTTAAATTAACTTAAACTAATACAAACACAAACACCCACAATTGTATTGAATGTAAAAGGTATGATGTATTGTAATACTATTGTTATGTAAAACAATTGTATTCAAGATGAACACAATAATCAGAGTAATACAAATGTAAATGATTCTACCTTAAAGCGTATAGAACCAATCAATACAATAAGTAATGGAATGATTGTAATTGAAACAATTACAATTGAATAAGTAAAGGAAACAATACAAATCCCTTTCTAATACAACAGCGGAAATGTAAAAGTAATACAATTCTTTTAACCCAAAGAGAAGGGTTATCCTTTCACCTAGGATAAGAGGTCTGTCTCACCAACACCTTGGTGAGCCCTCGATACGATGATCGGCACGTCTGTCTGCCTATCCCCGGCAGCCCTCGATACGATGATCGGCTCGTCTGTCTGCCTATCCCCGGCAGCCCTCGATACGATGATCGGCTCGTCTGTCTGCCTATCCCCGGCAGCCCTCGATTTTGCAGGTAATCGGCACCTCTGTCTTTCAATTACTTGAAAGCCCTCGATACGATGATCGGACGCACAAGGCTGATGAGAGAAGTCACAGTGTCTCTCTCTAGAATCTTCGTAGTTCACAGAGTCTCTTCGTTCATCAGTATCTTCTCAGCTTCAAATGACCTCCTATTTATAGGCCTCGGGTTCCAACGGTCATATTGCCTCCAACGGTCATATTGAAACAGAAAGCACGACATCGTTTTGATTAGTATATAACTAACTCAACGACATCGTTTCGTTAGGATAAGAGATATATAGAAATGTAAAACATGAGTACGATTCATATGCAGAGAGAGTTTTTGACAAAGTACCAAAACAAATAATGATTATCTGAATAACAAAGTCAGTACGATACGATTGACAGAGTCAGTACGATACGATTGACAGAGTCAGTACGATACGTTTGACAGAGTCAGTACGATACGTTTTGGTCGGTACGATCAACATCGTACGATACGATAAACATGATAAAAGACAATTTGTTATTTACAAACATATGATAGAATACTTTTGAGATTTCCAAAACATGACATAGAATATATTTTTGATTTCCAAAACATGATGTAAAAGCCAAAAGAAGACTTTTGACTTAACATTCTGGAGGCAGAAAACTGATGAACCAGGATGAAAGATAGGTTTTGATATTGGAATATGAAGATATATGTTGTCTAAATATTACACAGCATGAAAATTCCTACAAATGACACATGATGTGATACATTACATGACTTGAAATTTCCGTAACCGGAAAAAAAGGCAGATTCATGTGTATCTTCCAATTGGATTTCATATCCTAGACTACTATAAATAACCATTAAATGTGTAAATTGGATTAGGGAAACCTCTACGATGACTATAAGGATTATAAAAGGGGGATTTAGGATAATAAAAATGCATTCCATTCCAAGATGAATGCGCGACCACCTAGAGGATTCCATTGGGTTATGACCCATATTTCATCATGGATATGTTTTTGTTTTCTTGTTTTTTATTTTTATTATTCAATTTCATTATAGGATATTTTCATATTTAATTCCAATATATTTCATTTATTAATTCAATTAATTTTTTCTTTTTTTATAAATCTCTCCACTATGGGTATTGTTCATCATTAGCGACCACCTTCTGAAGACTGGATAAACCCCATAGGGGAGAGCGGGATTGGTTAAAGGTGGTGTGTACCATCATTATTTGATTTTTCATTACTCTTAAATAATATTTATTTTGATATTATCATGTTGTGACTATTAATTCACATTATTAGTCATTGAATCATTGACCTCATGTTTTGATAAATGAAGAAAAACCCAACATTATTGAGATAATTTTTTCACGACCATTGAATTAAATTACTCTTCTAATATCTAGAAATTGGAACATAATAAACATTAGTTATTTTATTCGTCTAACCATGATGAATTGTAATTAGAGGGTAATTTGATAAGGAATGGCCATTTAATATATCGATAAAACTATCTTATTGTGTGGATATATCATACCATTTTTTTGTAATAATGAATAAATTTATTTATCAAAATCACCACTAGAAATTGATTCCCCTCTATTCTGTATCTTTATTATTAATTCCTTCATATTATTTTCATTATTAATTTAATAAAAAAAATTGGAATATTGATCAATCTAACCATTATTTTAGTCTTTTAATTATGTTGTTCAACACTCTTTGTGATTTCAACCCCATAATTCTTCTATACTATACAATTATAGTTTTTACAGTTCTAGATAAAATAAATATTTAATTTGATCCACATAAAGAGGAATTAACGAAACCTCTGGGTATGTTAGATGTACATGAATCATGGATTCACCTTCACAAATTACCTAATAGAGATCGAGGACAAATAGAATAGGGACTATCAAGGGCATACCAACCCATTAGATCTAGTTATTTGGAAACGTGGGAGCATGTAAGAGTGTTCCTGGGAATCTGAGAGCTAGATATTAGGTATGTACCCCCATATTTTTGCATAGAATGTTATTTTCTAGGTGTAAATCCATGATGGAGGGGATAATAGAGTGACTCTTTATTTGTTTTATTCCTTTGAATATTACTACATGTATCTCTATATTTTTACTTTGAGTCTACACTATGTTTTGGAATCATAGGATCCAATATTTTTATAATAAAAATTATAATATATATTAAATCATGAATATATATATTTTTTTAATATATGGTTTTACATTAATTCAAAACTCAAATGTAAAATTTGAGGCTTTTTTCTAAAATATATATTTTACCATATGAGAAACATAAAATTGTTCAAAATCTGATATTTGAATGAAGGATACCTTTGGAAAATGTGTTCGGTGATTAGTTATTTTTTTTATTAATTTCTTTCTATACCCCAAAACCTAATTTTCTTCTATATATTGATCATTATAAAAAATCTCCATGTTTAATTGAATAACACAAGGATATTTTATACGATCAATTGTGGATATCCATAGAAGAACGACAATGGATCATAGTGAAATGATCATTTTTCAAAGGAGTTTTCTTCGCCAATGATATTCCGAGATCTTCTTAATGAAAATTGAATAGACCATAAATAATTTGATATTAATTCTAAAATTATTTAATTAAATTAATTTATTTGATTTATACCCTTGTTTTAATTTTTCAAACATGAATTTTACTTTACTTTTTATTTTCAGTGATATTTTTCTTCATAAGAATATTATTTTTAATTAATTTCACGAACTCTTTGTTTTATATCATCTTTACCCATGAGTATCGTCAAATATATATTATTTATTTATGGATGTAGTTACACAATATAACATTATGAATTCACTTTTTACATGTTTCTTTTCACCACATTTCTACATTTTCATCACAAATGGCTTGTGGGGTTGCAGTTTGACAATGTCGAGTCAGATTAATTCATGATCAGACAAACCATATTCCTAAAATATTTATGAAAAAATTTAGGAAAGGATTGTTTTTATAGGATATTTATGAAATGTGGGATGTGTTAGTTTGTGAAATTGATAAATATAGAACCATGGGTTATCATCCATGGGTGAGGTGTTGTAGTGGTGTGGTGTGATTGGATAATTTTCATGCAGCTCAAGTAGCCAGAATCCAGCCACTAGTGACTTATCTAGAGAGGTAAATCCTAGATCCATGATACATGCTGTGATTTTTTTATGGATATAGTGTAAGATAAGTCATGTAAAATATCTATGAAGAGTTCATTAGTGTCTGTAAAATATTGAAAAACATAGCATGTTGTCTAGGAACACACACTATGTAGTCCCCCAACTGTGACGGCTTGGGTTTTTGGTAGAGTTAAATATTACACACCATCTGAGACCCCCCCCCCCCATGTAATGTGACCAATTTTGGTTGGAAATTAGTATACCATTTTGGTATATGTTCATTGTAATGTGAAGGTTCACATGCATGACTAGATAGCTAAAAATTTCCAGGTACACAGACCTGGTTGGAGTATCTGGGATCATGATAGAGGTCAAAGTAATTGGTAAAGAGGACATGATAATACAGTTGGAGTCTATGAAATATTGTCTACTCCATGTTTACAATAAGTACATAAAAATTTACATCCAAACAAAGTACATGTCTTGACACACCTAGGTGTTCATGTCAGGTCACACATCATGTGACCCTATGAAAATGTCTTTTAGTTTTCATATAAATTTAAATATCTTTTAAATAATTATTTGGGAGTCATATTTTATACTAGCATTAGCCAATCTAGATAAAATATAATTTTATAAAATTATGGTCAACTAATTTTTTATATCATACACATATAATAGGAGTTGTATTTTTTATACTTATTCCATTAATACATAGTTAGTGACAGTGATCAGCTGTGATCTTCAATGTGTTGTTGGGGTTAGAGACCATATAACATAAGGTTTTAGGTCTCCTATAGTCTTTAAATAGGTTTAGTCAATTCACCTTTAACCCCCCCCCCCCCCAACAAACACCACACTATATAAGGTGTGGGTCAACTTACTATGGAGTGTTACCCCCATCATTGAGAATTGGCGTAGATCATATCCTCCCCTAGAGTTAGTGCCACCCTGTGGAGAATAATAATGAGATATCAGCCCTCAATATTAAATCTTGAGAGGTTTTTTATGATATAGGGTTAATAGATAGTTCCAATTTGACTATGAAATAATGTGTTGAGGATAACTATCTCCACCATATGTCTTATGAGGTTTCAATGGATACTGGTATCACTGATTGGACCTTTGGAGTTTTTAGTAGAATCACTATTATTATATAGCTATGGTGACAGAGATCCGATTTCCATTTTTATTTTTCTTATTTACCCTCTAAATAATGTTTAGAGCTAAATATTTGTATTCTACTGATTTCCTTTTTTGGTTTTTTGGGAATCCTAATAGATATATATATATATATTAACCTCTTTATGGAATTTTCTTGTATGTGTTTTGTCATATGAAAACGTTAGGTAGATCATCAATGATTTCATAGGATAATATTATTAATTTTTGATATAGAATATTTTTTTGTGGTCAACCATTTAGATTTTGATTTTGGATCTCTATAGTATCTATTTTTCCTTGTCTTTGTCAGGTTTGGACCGCATTACTAGGTGGGTGTGTATGTTTCCCCTTTACATCATTTGTATTTCATTGCACTACATTTACTGATTTCCGAGCATTTTTTTCATGAATGGATTATACAATTGATTATTTTTTTTATTCATATGTTACTACTCGATTAATAGGATTGTGGTTTGTTTGTGTGTATTGGTACATTAGGTAATTGCCTCACAATTCAATCATATTCCTATATTACACTTATCGTCATCCCAAGGCATATATGAGGCATCCTTTGGGTGTCACTATGAGATTTCATCAATCCCATGTTGGGTCTCGGTAGGTCAGTTCATTACACACTACAATTTATATTCCTTAAACATTTAGGGAGGCATTATTATGGTTACATAGAATCTCCATATTGCCCCAATTTTTAGGTTCGAATTCTATGGAAAAACAATATGAATGTGTAAAGTTATTGAAAAATATGGTAACCCCGAAAGTGATAAATTTATTATGAGCATTGAATATGAGTACATAAATATTATTTGTGGTTTTTGAATATATTTCCATTTTGATTAATAACATTTGAGACTAGTGGATTGTAATATAAGTCATATGGAACCCTAATCATTGAGAGAATTAAGATGATAAAAAATTTAAATTTGTTCAAACTCAACTGTCACCCCACTACCAAATCATTATTCTTTGTTATTTGGAATAGTCTGAAATCTATCATGGCCTAAATAATATCTTCAGGAAATAGGAAAAAAAATTATAAAATTAAATCAAATTAGTATATAAGTATTTATCATGATTTATCCTCATTATTTTCTATATAATGGTTATAATCACCAAAATGTTCCAGTGTTCCAAAAATTATTTATTTAGAAATATCATTGGTCGACGGAATGGTTAGTAAATTTTCGTTTGTGACCAAGGATAAATACACTTAAAAATATAGGGAATGATTATTGATCAAAAAAGGGGAACTTCAACATTTTCCTTATATGCACACTGCTCCAAATAAAGCCATTCTCGCTGTATAAGAATGATTTTATCTCTAGTATAAACATGGAAACTAATAATATATACATTATAATGATATATATTTTGATAAATATTTATTTAAACCTAACTTACATCTTAATTTAAATATATATATGAACAAATAATGGTTAAGTGACTACAATCATTGAACTTCGAATGATATCTATTAATGAAAAATCCTTCCATTAAAAGATTTTAATATAAGATAGATTCTAAGAAATGGATTTATCTCATTACACTCAATATACTTTTAAATCATTCACATATATAATTGGAACTCCTTGTAAACAAAAGAGATCCCCCTCACCTAAATGATATATCATGTATCCTTCATCATTTAGATATATTCTTGCTTATAATTCAATCAAATCAAAATATAACAATGTCACCCACATGTTTTTTATTTTTTACACAATAAATTCTATCTTATCATAAAAAAATATAAAAATCCAACAAAATTTTGGTATAAAAACACGGTACTTCATCATATTTGATAATTTCATGTGTCTCATTTGAATTAATCTAGTCTGATATATATTTTTATTATTCCAATCACCCATATCTGGTGAAATATCTCCCCCATTTTAATTTTAAATTGAATATTCAAGTTATATAGATTTTATCTATCATATGGTGTATATTCTCATCACTATGGAATAGTTAAATTTTTTAGTCAGGTTGAACCTATCAACTATGAAATCCATATCATGATCTTCTTATGAATTATGTTAATTTTACTTTTCAACACCTCATATCTAATCACACTATGATGTAAGACTATTCGACCCATAATGTGGTATCTGTCTCTTTAGTTTTAAAAGTTTATCCTCAAGAAACTCTAAGAACCAATACATGTTAGGGAAAAAATATAATTATAATTAAATAATAGATTGATTCCATGGTTTAATTATTACATTTCAAAACATTCCCACAATCCAAGGACTAAAAGGTTTAGTTACTTGGAGACTATTAATATAAACATTTTACTTTATAACTAATATAAAAATTTATCTACGACCATTCTACTCTAGACCCTCTTCTGAACATCTGGTATGAAAATATCATCTTTATAACATAGGGAATTAAATAATTAGTAGAGGTGAGAATAAATGATAAGTAAAAGAAACATATCAACTAGTCTTAATGATTTGATATTAAAAATGAGGAAAAAATCCGTAAGGGGTACTCTCAGAAAAAAAAGATATTGATCCCATTGGTTAAAAAAAATTACTGATCATTAATCATCGTGGGATGGGAATATAAGAAAAAAGGACCTAAAAAAAGTCCTACAAACATATAAATAATAGGTAATAAATACATAAGAAAGAATTAAATCTATATAACATGGAAAATCATATACACATAGAATAGTTTAAAAATATATCACATTTCACAGAGGTAGTTGTACAATCATAATCATAGGAAAACATTGTTTATAAATATAACTATGTCTAAACATTATTTTTATGAAAAAATATATGTATGTATATAATTTATATTAGGGAAAAAATTATAATTATATCATTGAATCATTATCACATGAGATATAAAACCATAACTAGTGAATTATAGCATAATAAAGGACCCCACCCGTTATCATTTCTATATATTACCGCCCCATAAAATCAAATCATTCATCGTATTATAAATAAAAAATTGATATTAAAATGGGTTTCATAATATTTTCTTATGGTATCACATAATGAAAAAAAAGTTTCATTTTATACCAAAAACATGATCACCCAAAATTTTAACATATTATGTGATTTATAGAGCGTGAATCTATTTTGAAACATATTGATAATGATAGATAAATCATAAAAAAAACTTTTCATTAACAAATTTTTAAATTTCATCGTAAGAAGATATGATTTTTATGTCACATTCAAGAAACCGTTTTTTGGGAAATTCATAGGAAACATATTAAATCATTTATTGGAAAAAAATTCCAATAAAGATACATTCAATGAAAATAAATTATATGTCAAAATGTGATATAGAATGGAATAATATATTATCATTGAAAGGGAAATCAATTGACATATTTAAATAAAACCTTTATTAAAACCCATATATCATTAAAATAACATACAAGTCCATGTTTTCAGAAAGGGTAATATAAGATTAATTATAGATAAAATGATTTTTGTTTCTACTAGGTCATGGATAATAAGGTTGGGAACTAAAACATGGATATGAAGTAAATAATCTATAAAAAAGATGTAAATTATTATTATCAAAATTTCATTTGAAAATAAAATTATATTCCAAGAGGAAGAAGACTTTGGTGTGAAATATTATTTCAACATAAAGTAATGTGGAAATATATGTAAACATTTAAAAGGTTATATATGATAGTACACATATTGGGTTTAGGAAAAGATAAGTTAGTATGGACCAAAATAAGGATATGAGTCACAAAAACCCCTTACCATTACCCTTGCTTAGTTGAATGCACTATAAAATATTATATCACATAGATAACTATATTAATCACATAATTAATAACATTATTCGATTATATAACCTTCTATTTTGTAATTTTAAAATTTTTATATATATGTATATTTATAAGTTATCATCTAGTTTCAAAATTGTGTGTCAGAAATCATGATCAGTTTGAACTATTTTTTCAATGGGGGTGTTGTTATTCTTTATTCATCAAAATTACAACAATTATATATCATAAATGATAGTGAATATAAGTGTTAACATAATTTATAAATTTATCATCTCATTTATTAAGTGTTTTGGTAATGATTTGTGATGTTGAATTTGAAGATGACTTTGTTTTGGTGAGTTTAATAAATAAAATGAGGTATATTAAAAACATAATTATATATTGATATTATAAACCCATTATAAATATAAAATATTAAATAAATTATTAATAATATATTTATTTACCAGAATATAAGAATATATAGTCATCCATGAGATAAACAGTACAATATCATTCGTGTAGGTGGTAAAAATAAACTAAATAAGAGTGTGTTATAATGACTGCACGAGTAAGAAAACATTATTGTATAACGTTAATATAAATTTAAAATAATAATTAAACATTCATAATTATCATTTATATTCATTAAAATAATTATTATAACCATTTAAATGGTTTGTTATCAACATGAAATTTTGTTTTCATAGAGGCGGTAGTCCTCACACACACATGATTAACGATCTATTTTACTATTGAATGGATGAAATGATTTTATATGAAAAAATATCATTATAGAATTTTATGCTTTTATATAAACAACATATTAGTTGATCAATTCTATCCTTCATACCATTATTAAGATTTAATAATGAAAAAAAAATCTAAATCACATTATGGAGGTGGTAGTCTACACGTATACATGATCGATGGTATTCTGTTTTCTCAGTGAATGGGAAGGACCAAATATTTTTGTCTAATTAATATAATAATAATTATATATAATAATTATATTAAATTAATTATATTAATAACTTCTAAAAAAATTATTATTGATTATAATAAAATAATATACTAAGGCAAGTTAATACTCATGATTGAATATTGAGTTTTAACATAGAAAAGACATTTAATGGGATGGATATAAGAAAACATAAGGTGACCATATTATTATTTTTCTAGGGGAGGGTTCTAGGAAGAAGAAAAAGACATGTTTTCATGAATTAATTTTATGGTGATGTATAACTTTGATAGTTTGCAATTGATTCCATTCTATAAGAAAATAAAAGAGATATTTTGAAAGCACTCGCTAATTTTTATTAATGTATTGACTCTATTCTAGAATAAATTTATTAAACATGAAAAAATAAGCATTATGGGGCATGTAAATGTCCAGAAGATTCTATTAAATTCATTTTGAGACATGTTAAGATTCATTGAAGGATATTTTTTTAATATTTTACGAAAATGAACTTTTCCATTGGTAATTAATTGTTTACCTTAGTAATTTTCATTAATGATAAAAATTTAGATTGGATACATTTAAATAAATTATAACATATGATTCTAAATTGGAAATAAATTTCAATAAATAAACTTTATGTTCGCGGGAATACTGAACGTTAAAATAAACACAGTTAATCCTGTAAAAAATTTAATTTTTTTTAAATATTTATATTTATATATATTAGATAAATTTATATTGAATTATAATTTTAATGACACAAAAATGATTTGTTTTTTTAATAAAATTAGGATTATTTAACAGAAATAGAAAAACAAATTCCACCATATAAACACATAATAATAGGAAAAGAAATAAAATAGTTTCCTTATTAAAGTAACATATTAATTTAGTTTCAAAAAATATTATTCATAGGATTATAAGTTCAATGAACATTTTACTATTAATAATATTAGACCTTTTATATGTATTTTATTAAGTAAAAGTTTTTTAAATCTTCAAGGATAAACTTACATAATGATAAAATCATAAAAATATAACTTTTACAATACTATATTTTTTTACTGAAAATAAATCGTTTTGGAAAAATGTTTTCAAATACAAAATCATATATTTTTATCTGAAGACTTAAAAAAATTATTTTATGAAATTTAAATTCTAATTTTTTAAAATTAATCTTTTAAAATAAAATACGTAATACAATGTAAATGAATTTTGAAAAGAATAACCTTATTTGATATTTACTTTTATTAATTGTTGACCTTATAAATAATTAAGGGTTTACCATATTATCCATTATTTTAGAATTATTAATAATTTTATCTTAATATATTATGTTATTTCCGTTGGTTAAATAAATTAATACAATTTATTGAACATAACATTAGTTTTACAATGTCATGACCGTTGAGTTATTATATTTTACACACCCCCCCCCTCAGAAAAAAAAATTCTATGAAATTTTCTTACATCGAGGAAAAAATAGAGGGTGATTTTATCTCCTAAAATCTATAGGTTAACATGTATCTTTCATGAACATATGATTATACTATAAAAATTGGACCAGGTGGTTTTTTGTGTTCTACAACAAGTTATTTCTTAATTCCAAAATTTCCCATAGTTTTTACTCATATGAGAGACCATGATCAATTTTAAATTCTAGTGAATTTAGTAAATGTTATGGGTATCAAATGTACTTTCTATAAAGAGTTAAACAGAATACATAATGTTCTTGAGTGAGATTTGGAGGTAGTACTAAGTGATAAGATACTTCCATGAAATGATGAAGGATCTGAAGGAGCCAATGTACCCAGGGATCAACCACCCTCTTTTCATTAATCTGATCGACCGCATGCATAGATATATCCATAGTAATACTTTATACACAAAATAAATATTCATTTATCATCAATAATAATATAAAAATATCATTTATGTACTCTATTCTTATTTCATATATCATTTAATGATTTCATCCTTTATAATTTCTTAGACAAGGCCAGGACCTGTCAGTATCTTCTCTCCAACTTCATCCCATTTTGTTGGAGCCTTAAATCTCTTCTCATAAAGATCCCTATATAGTGTCATATTAATTCTAAAATGGAAAAAAATTATATGATAACTATACTAAGGTAACGAGTTGATCTTGACATGCTTGTAATTCCATTGAATAATATATCAGCATATCCTATAATGTTTGGATGGTCCTCTTAGACTGACCATCTATCTGAGGGTGATAAGAATGGTTGAAATGAGACAATATCTCAAATTATTTATGAATAAATCACAATAATATTGTGGTAAACCTCAAATATTAATCTTATATAATAGTATGTGTAATCCCATGATGTCTTTCCACTTGTATTATCTATATCTTTAGAGTTATTTAAGATAGAAATATTCTTTGATGGTGATATACTTCATAATCATTATAACCTGATCGACTAGATCCCAAATAGAATTATTCACCCTATATATTTTAGGTATTCCAATAAAAAACTACATGTAAAAGTTTTTAAATTTTCATAAGGTTATTATTAATGGTTATAGCACACTTATATAATTTTTTCATTCAATCGTATCTTGTTGTCATGTCAAGCATCAAGATGTGTATTCCATGATTTCCTTCTGCATACAATCCAACTATAATTTTTTTAGAACTATATAAATCTTCATAATTCCTCAATTAATAGATAATGATGATATATGATCATCATTTTTATATTCCCTTTATATTTATAGTTTTCACGAGGGCACAAATTTGGGTTTCAAAACATATAACCTTGTATTTTTCGAGGTAAACTCTAGAATACTCTTTACCTTTTTCAATATCTAATCATTATCATTCTAGACTTATTTTAACTTATTATTAATAAATGTTTGAGAAATAATTTTTAAAGAGGTAATTTTCACATTCTTTTTTTATTAGAAGATTGTTCCATTCAAAATCCATGTGTATTGAATATTTTTTTAATCCTCATTAAGGATACTATTGAATTATTCTTTATCATTATGTCATCAACCACCTTGGTTTCCCTACTAATGTGTTTATGTATTCATTAGTCATAGCCCTTCACCAGTTTAACCCTCTCATATGGAGTAAGTATATCTCTTTTTATGCGAATACATACTTTAGGATCTTATAGTCAATATGAATATCACACTTCCAATGATACAGTTGATACCACCAAATTTTCAATGCAAATACCTCTATTACCTACTATAGATCTTCAGTTGGGTAGTTCTGCTTATGTGTATTTAATTATCATAATTCATAAGAAATTAACTTCTCATACAACATAAAATAACAACTTAAACCCATCAATGGGACTTCTTTATATATTATATCCCCTTTTCCGCTTTAGCTAGTGCATGAATACAAACAATGAACAATATATTTATCATATCCTAAAAGAATTTGTCGTATCTCATAGTACCAAATAACTTCACTCCATTCTTTGTAAACATTGTTAGTTGATTGTATAATCATTGTAATTTTTCATAGAATTTGGTTATAATAAATTTAATCAAATGAAATTGTATATATCAGTCATATAGATTTCCCTATTATAATTTTTAGTTACATCTGTCATTGTTGTGTCTATATATTTACTCTCATTGGTGATAAAATGACTTATGAATGATACTCTTTGTATTAAATATTCTTACATTATAGTATTGGCATATAATATACCACATAACAAGGTCCCTATCACAATTCCAAAATGCTCCTCATTTCATTCTTTCTTCTAGGATATATGATAATGTCATCAATAAAGACTAAAAAAAGGTTTCAAGGTAATATCTAAATACTAAATTCATAAAATCCATAAATATGGTATGACAATTTTTAAAAATCAAAGTTATCATTATAAATTAATAGTTTCTATAACTTTTCGTGATGGATGTATTATTTGTATATTCTATCATTTCACTTAGTTGATGATATCTGGATCAAAGGTCTGTGTTTTGAGAAATTTTATAGTCCTCGTATTTTATCTAACACATCATCAATAATGACTACAATAAATGGTTAAAGGTAATATCTAAATAATCTATTCATAAAATCTGTAAATATGGTATGATAATTTTTTTTAAAAAAAGTTATCACTATAAATTCATAGTTTCTATAACTTTTCTTGATGGATGTATTACCTGTATCTTCTATCATTGCACTTAGTTGATGATATCTGGATCAAAGGTCAGTATTTTGAGAAATTTTACAGTCCTCATATTTTATCTAACACATAATCAATATGTGGAAAGAATATTTTTTATTTATTACAATATTATTATGTTCTTAGTACTGAATGTTGAGGCACATTATTCCATATAACTTATTAAAAACACACTATTCTACCCAAACTAAAAAAACTAGGGTGTATATAGATCTTATCCAGATTCTCTTGGATTTACATCATTAATAAATCCAACACAATACAAGACATTTTATAATGAATCTTTAAAAAATTCATAGAATTGTGAATGATTTCCATTTAATACTATACATCACATTTCAAAGGAAGACTTTTAAAATAATTCAGAAATATATCAGAAAAACACACATACAATAAGAATATGTTCAATGTTGAGTTTCCTGACAACTGTATTACATAAATACCCATAATGAAAGGGAATAAAGACCCATGTAAAAGAGGTAATTTAAATAATAAGTTTATAAGTATCCTGCACTTATAGAAAATCGTGGGTTGTCTTGGATTATAAAATATGAATTCCTTATTAAATAAATTTATTAGCAGTATATATAGAGGGAGATATCATTTAATATATTGAGACCCACAAATTTATGTCTGGTGGAAAATATGATATATATTTATTTATAAAAATTAACAGGAAAATATATCATACATTACTTAACTAAGGATATTTTCTTCTCAATGTTTTAGAGGATTAGAAAATATTCATAAAACTATTAGAGTTTACACATTTTATAAAAAAATCAACATGGATTCACTCACAATGTCTCCTTAAATGAAACCAAGAACCATTATAACTTCTAAATATTCTATTAAATACATTTTAAAAATTCAATGGGGCATAAAAAATACCAACTAAGGGGTTTTAAAACCAGGGAGAAAAAATTCGTTTAAAAGAAATTGAAAATTCATATAAAAAATTAATATCAAATAAAAAACATTTCATATAATATATAATTTTCTAAAAAATTTAAAATAATCATCTTCAATAAAATGCATAATAAAATACTTTACAAAACATTTAAAAATACTTACCATATTTCAAACCCCTTACTAAATAACCTTTAAAGATTACATGGATTTTTCAATGAAAACAATTAAAATATTTTGAATATAATAATTTTCATATGGAGTATAATAATATTTTTAATACCATAAAAAGCCATTTAGGCCACTAGAAGTATCACTAATAAGACAAACTTTTTTTAAGGTGAAGGGATCACACCATTCCTCATAAACTGATTTGATACCCATGTGCTATATTTATTTTCAAGAAAACATTGTTTATCAGGTCTAGCTTTCTTAATTATAATCCCTTAAAAAATCAAAACAACAAAGGTTATTTTCATATACGACAATTTTATCTCACATATACTTTATTGAAAAACTATTTAAGAAAACTCCAATGTAATTAATATAAATCCATAATTTATAAAAAATACTTTGAAAATATTTCACATAATTGAATAATTTAACATATATATATTCATGAAAATAAATGTGTGAAATTTCATGAGAAATAATTGTATATGGAAATTATTATGTTTCTAAAATACATACATAATATTAAAAATATTTCATGAATAAATTGATTATTAAATACCACAAAAATTTACATATAAATTTTAAAACACAATTATTAAAATAAACTCTTTACAATAGTTTTTGAATCATTTCCACAATAATTGGGTCTTTCTTTGAAATATCAATGAAATATAATTATGAAAAAAATAATATATTTATTTTGAAAGAAAACATTTCCATTCAAATCCTAAAATACGCATTTTTAAAATATCGTCCTCTACAACATTGGTTTTGAATAAAAATAAAAACATGATAAAAAATAGAGTTTCATTTACATGAAAAAACATTTTAAAACCATGAAATAAAATATCTAAACCATATTTCCAAAATATAAATACTTTTAAACGTAAAATTATAGTTTTAAAAATGGTAGTTTTTAAAATAATATGTTTTACTTACATAAAGAGAAGTCGGAATATATAATTCTCTTACATAGATTAGTAATTTTATAAAATCAGGCAATATTTTCTTCTACAAAAATAATCTCTTACACAGGTGTTCTATAAAATAATTGAATTAAATATATCATTTTTTCAAATATAGTTTCAGAAAATATTATTTAAATAGAATTTAAAAAAACTTCTAACCTGAAAATTTTTATAATCTCTTCTTCAAGGTAGGTTCTTATTTTTGAACATCCTCTCTCTTTATCTATCTCTCTCTCTCTCTCTCTCTTATTCTATCATTCGTTAGTTTCTAAATGGTAATAATAAATTAATTTTGAAGGATGAATTCATATATATAACCATGATTATTATATTTATATATATAATAATAAAAATAATATTATTGTATATCAACATTTATATATATATTTATTTATTTTTATCCTAGCCATAAACCACCATATCTAGGATTATGGGAGAGATTTTGTAACACCCCGAGTTTTCATGAACTTATTTCTAGTCTTATCCTGATTTATTATGTAATACACAACACATAGTAAATATTTTTCTATAATAAATACTTTTATTAGCTTGTGGTCTACCCAACACTATGTTGGACATGTGTTATACCAAATGTTAGGTTTTTTTGATGTCTTCTGTTACATGCAAGACATAGTTTTACAGAACAACAGTATATTATTAAAATATTATTATAATAAGATATAACCTTTCTAATAAATTATTGGTTATGAATATTAATATTTAATTCTTGAAATTACATTTTTTATTAATTGAATTCATTGGTTACCAATTGATTATAAAGATAAATATACACCAATTTAATATTAAGGAAATGTTTTTATTTTAATGACGCCAAAGTAATTTTATTTCTAGATTAAATTAACTATAATTCATGAATAATATAAATAATTTATATATGTTATATATTTAATAAAATAATTTCTATATTCAAAAAATATATTTTATTGGCATCAAATATGAATAAAAACAGGTTTATGCATAAAAACATATACTTTTCTAATAGGTAATTTCTTTGAATTTTAATTAGGAACCCATTTCAAATATATTTTTACACTTTAATAATTTTTATATGATAAAATAAAATATTAATTAGAATGTAGGGAGTCAAAATTTATGTTTGTTAATATTTGGGTATTTTTCTGATAAGTTTCATGTTTTGATTAATATTTAAAAATTGTGAATTTTTAATTTCAAATAGATTTTTCATATATATATATATATTATAGTGTTAAAATATATTTATATTTGGTTTTAAAGTATAATTATCTTATTTTTATCATTTAATCCAAGTTAGTTCATTGGAAAAAAATTTAAATAGTATTTGGATATAAAAACATTTTAATATTTTCAACGGTTTCACTTTAAAAACTCATTTTTTTCATTGCATCAATGAGATTATTTACAAATTAATTTTAGCTAATATTTTGTTTATAATTTTGAATAATGGAGTCAATATTTGGAATCATGATATCTAAATTTATTAGATAGTTCCCTTATAATTGTTTGGAAAATATTAATAGTAACTCTAATAATTTATAATACCATGGTTAGGGGTAAATCGAGTAAATTAAAGGTAAAAATAATTTTATAAATATTATAAAACAACCATAACACTTGAAAAAATATTATTGGTTGAATTTAATTAGACCAATAACCCATACAAATCAATATTTAATAATTTAATGCGCTCTTATCCATGAAAATGACTAGGATATTATTAAAATAAAAAAGAGTGAAAAAATGTCACATTATTAATTTTAATAAGTATTATATTTTTCATATTGGGATAAATTTAAGGTATTCTCAACTATATAAATTAATCATATAGATAAAGCTACTATATACATAATTATTTTTATTTTTATTTTTAAGTGAATAAATAATAATTATAAATAATTTCAAAATGGTGATGATGTAATTATGCCAATAATGAAGCAATCAATTAAATGATATTATAAATATTAAAATTAAAAAACCATGACTATATTAGGGGTTCCAAAACATTTATGTTTAATATAAAATATTATTTTTTTCATATATTAATTTTTTCCAATTTATCTTTCTTTATGGATTTTATTAAACTCTATGTAATAAATTGTGTCAAAATTAACAAAATGATATATTAGGGGAACAATATTTTGTCATACTATTTAAAAATCATAAAAAAATTGGAAAAAGGGGATATATTATCCTCTAAAATATCATAAATGTTTCATTTGTTGTCCAATTAAAAATTTATATTAAAATCATTCATCCTCTTAATATTAAAAATGGTGTTACAATAGTTAAAATGAAAATAGGTTAACTAATGTTTAATAAAAAATAAAATATTAAAAATTACATAAAAACATCTCTAAAATTTATTGTTTTATAATATTACATCCTTATATTGTCATTCCATTGAATAAATTTCCTTTTTAGGTATTTTGATAGATATTGAATTTATTATAACTTAATATTTTGAATATTTCCAATGGTGTCCCTACCCTCTCTTATAAATTGGAATATATCCTTATCCTTAAAGCACACCTCTAGATACATTATTCTTTGAAAAGTTATTCCCAAAAATCCTACCTAATTTCTTCCCTATGTCATTCAAATCATTCTTTTGTTATAAATCCAACCAAAGGAGCTATTTAGTGATATTCAAAAGGAGATGCCCAAAGTAGAGGTAACAGTCATAAATAAATATTATTGTTTTATTTATTCCTTGAAAAAACTCACTTATATATATTTTATGTCAAAAAATAACTACAATATCCTCAATATATGAATATGTTTTTATATTAATTTTTATACCTACACTTTTAGACACATCCATCTAATGGGTAACGATCATACTATTCTTGTGTAAAACGAACAACCACCTCACAAAATAATGGTGTTATTTATAATTTTTCAACTTTTCATGGTTTGGAATTATGATTGAAAATTTATTTTTATGTGATATGTATTATTTATGATTTTTTTAAACATCTATACATATACCTTTATGTTATCACTTTTGTGTACTACTTCCTCCTTAAAGCGATGTGAGCCATTCAAATCTTACATGGGATTTATTAAGGATGAGTTTTGTAATATTATATGAAATATATGAAATAAAAATTCTACTGTAATGACAATATATATATATATATCATTTAATTTCATTCTTTCAATATGAAAATAAAACAGAAACAATGTTCATGCGTACGTACGACCTACCGTCCCATGGAATGGATTATTCCATTTCATATTTCTATGTTTTATAAATATTTACCTACTGAATATATATGATATTTATATCTTTTATAACATTACAGAAACAAGTACATAATTATCCATGTAATATTATCATTAATAACAAGTCAAAACATATACGAAAAACAACATGTATATTACCCAAAATGATACATTAACAAAGAATTGTTAAAAAACAGATAATATAGTGTCATAATCAAATCATAAATGATATTAGATATATGAATATGGTTTTGTGTTATGTTTTTAATAAACCAATATTTATTATATATGAGTTTCAAAAGTATACTATGACATTCAAGTCATAAGGTATGGGAATTTTGACTCACATTTATTTATGTCGGGCACAAGCCATATACACTATTTTGTTTTCTATTGTGTGGTGTATAAACTGACCAATATTGTCTATTATGAGAATAATTATGAATATATATGGGAATTTACATATCCATATTATGGTCTCCTTTCATGGGTTTTACAGTTCAAATGTTACCAAATCAGTAAGATAATTTTGTCACAATTTTCCATCTTTGAGACACATGTTTTGTTATTCTCCAGTTATCTTTTATATGGGTTATATAATATCATTTTACATTTTTAACCGGAATAAAATTATTTTCCTGTTATTATAAGTTTCATAGAGGTTTATTCTATCTTTGGTTAGAAACTATTATTCCTTCAAAACCATGTTTTCTAAAAATGTTTTAAAAGTATTTTACATTATGTTTTATTATTTTTTAATGGAAAATTATATCAATGTATTTTAAAAATGATTTAAAATATTCATTTATATGTTTTAAGGGATAATTACAATGTAATATCTATGATAAATGTTTCATGATTCAAAAAAAATTATGAAGGAAATGATATTTTCCACAATAATTATTTCATGTAATAATTTAAAACTAATTTCCATCTAAGAAAAAATTATTGGATGTTACCTATGATTTATTAGGGATATGATTCAATGATAATATTCTTAGTATTTCTGTTAATAGTTTATTTTCACTATGGAATGATTTTTATGAATTCTTGTTTCTTTTCAATGAGTTATGTCATGATGAAAAGACTCTGAAAGTCATTTATTTTAATTTTTTGTGATATAAGATATCTTTTTTATGTTACAAATATATATAGTTTTAACTGTGTGAGGGGTGGGACCTATATATCACACATATTCATTGGGTAATGATTTATATATTTTTAGAAAATTATGGAAACAATTCAATGAAATTGATCAACTATGGAAGATGGGGAAATCCAATAAATTTTTGGGAGATGGGGAAACTCAATCCATTATAAAATAAGGACTATAACTGGGGATTGTGGTCTATCTCAAACTATAGTTGTAGTCCCCATGAAGCTCCATGTTATGTTTGGGAAATGTGACTTGACTTGTAGTGAATTATATTAAATGTTAATGTTTTTTCACTACATTCATGTCTTTTTTTAAGTTTTCTTTTCATATATTATTCTCTTTATTTCTGTATTATTCATGTCTTTTTTACATCAAATATTTATTCAACAGTTCATGTTGATGATCTTCGAAATGAAGGGTATAATCTTCTAATGTTATGATCTTATTATTATACCCTTATGCACATGATATTATTATATATCTTTCATGTTTACCCTTAATGATAATTTGATCTCACCCTTTCTTATGTTTCCATTCATAGGATATAATAAATGGTTTTACATAGGAGTAATAATGGGGAATATATATATATATGGGTCATGTTGAATATATTTCAAAATATTCGAAGAATGTGTTCCCAGTTTAAATGGACACTAAACTATTATGGTCCTCAGGAGTGTGTTTTTGTAATGTGATGAACATTAATATAAAAAGATATAAGATCCATGTATGAAAATATTGGGTCATTATAGTGGGTATTAGAGAAAATGTTTACTTATCCGCTGGAAACTCTGATGAGAAAAATTTAGTGGGAACAGTAGGGATACTTATAAGGATCATTCTAGGGATGTCTCTAAGGATATGCTTAATGTTTACTAGATTATATTAGGTGTCATAATTAAAATATACTATATGTTATTTTCCATGTTTATGTGGTTTTACACTATTATAAGTGTTTCTAATTCTATGCTTTCTGGTTTTATTTGATTGTGGGAAAAAGATAAGAATGGGTTGATATAGAATATGATGAAAAAATTGGATGAGAATTAAAATGGAATGATAATTTGGGTGATGGATGTCTTGATCATGCCTAATATGTTTTCAATTAATATGATTAACAACCTATACCTTATCAAACTCGCATACTCACATAGGAAGAGAAGGAAGTAGTTTTATATGAATTCGGGTAATGGATACCATGGGGGAATGAAGATTCATTTTTATTTGTTTCAAAAATGTGTGAAGAAACACCCAAATAAATGTCTTATATGAACAATAATATATTTTGACTATGGAATAGATTTAAAAATGTAATTTAACTAATAAAAGAAATTGAAAAGGTTAGGTTAATTAAATGGATGGGAATATTGGCCTTCCTAATGCACTATAAATTAATTTATGCTTCCAATGTGTAAATAATGGGAATTATGAAAATCTATTTCTTATGGGGAAATCTCATGAATATAATTATAATAGTGGTACATGTAATGTTTATATTATTTCTGATGATGAAAATATAGGAGAAATTTGAATTTAAATGAATATTAGGTAAGATGATGATGTGGCCATGTTAACTGTTTAAGGATGAAGTGAAATAATAAAAGTTTTTCGGAATTTGGACTCAGGAAATATCTTATATTAACTAGGAAATATTTAGTTAATGGTCAATATATGTTTTTCTCAATGTATTTACAAGAACATAACCGATATGAATAAGAAAAATGAAAGTTACAAATTTCCTTAGGACTAATTTAGGATTTTAATAAACTAGGTTTATTCTATTATTGATGAATTTTATATTTTTTGGACATAAGTCTAATAAACATTATAATAATGAAACATGATTGTTTTAAATTTATATTTATGGTAATTTAGTTTATTATCATGTTTTAAGATAATACTTAATGAATTTATACACATGTTTGGAATGTGCCATCCAAGATCTACATTATGATATATGGGGTATAAATGTTATGATGATTAAGTGAACATAAAACTAGTGTTTTGTAATTTTGTATTTCAGATAGTTAATAAAGTTTATGATTTTTTATAATCGTTTTAAATAATATTATTAGGAGTCTTTAGAGATTTAATTATTGACTGTAACACCCCAGGTAAATAAAGAATATGACATTTTCATATTTATCCATATTTGTGAATAAAATATTGATATTACTTTAAAGGGGACGCTATGCTCGATGGCGTACCCAACACGCAACAACGAGTTTCTTGGGAATCTTACATTGCACTCTAATAATAAAATAATATTATTTTAAATGGTAGTTAACATGTAGCTGTTGTAATGGCGGGAATGGATAGAAATAACTAAAATATGATTATATTTTTTTTTAAATGTTTTTACATTTATCCAATAAAGGATAGAGGCTTAAAATACGGAAAGAATTCAATTTTAGGCGTATATGCCCTAGTATTCACAAAAGGTTCATTTATCACCTTTTGATGTTGAACCATCATTAAATATAGTTTTGTTCACTCTTAAACATTATTTTGGACCAAATAAAACTCTTATTAAGAATCGGGACATCAAAATTTACTTTGTTTAAATTTTTGGTATCTTTCTGATAAAGTTCATTTTTTTAATGAATAGTGTAAAATGTTGTATTTTAATTCAAAACCTCTTATTAATATAATTTATTTATATGATTATGTTATCTTTTTAATTGGTTTTAAAGTGAAATTATAATATATTTTTACCATTAAATCCAATAGTGGTCGTTGTAATTAATTTCACTTTGAAATCAGACATAAACCAGTGTCAATCTTTTGATACTTATTGTTTCATAAAAACACGCTATTTGCTCTGACAGCGGGAATTAATTATTAAATTAATTAATGTGACTTATATGTTTTGAATTTTTTAAAATAGACTTCATTTTTGAATTCAGAATATCAAATATAGCTTAGGGTGAATTTTTGGGATTTTTCTGAAAAACTTCAATTTTTGATGAATAGTGACACCACTAAGTGGTACTTATAAAAACTTATTTTTCCGTTTAAATGAAATTTTGCCATCTTTGTGTTTTGAATTTCAAAAATCCGACATACATGGTTTTCATTAAGAAGTAAAATGTGGTTCAATGGGATAAAAATAATTTTTTGGTGAATAGTAACTTATTAAGTTTTTAATCGCGATTAGAGGTAATTAGTGTAGTTTAAGGTAAAAATAATGTTTTAATAATATTAAATGAACTTTACACATGTCCTTACCTCATTGGATGTGTAATGGCCGACCAAGACAAGCCATGGGTCAACTTGGGGACCCCATGGAGCCACTTTGGTTGGGAAATGACATAAATTACATTTTATTTAATGTAAAAGTAAAAATGACACAAACATGATATGTTTTAATAAAACAATTTTTATGTGGGGTTATACAAGTCAGATTTTTTATTATAAATAGTCATTGGAAATATAAAAAGATTTCTACTTCATAGTAATTTCTTTATAATTTCTAGACATTAAATAAATTAACTTATTTATGACATCATAATGATGCAGCGATGACATCATTATCTGACGATTTAAATAAAATGAGAAGATAATGTAAACTCTATGACCTAAACATGTCCAAAACTTATTTTATGGATGGATTTAGAACCCTTATCACCTTATCCACGAATTATATCAATATGGGACATTTTAAAACCGAAACACATTCTCAAATAAAGTAATATTTCTTACTTTCCAAAAGTGCCCCTTCTCTCCTCTTATAAAAGGCCCCCACCTCTACCTCATTTCACACACTCCTAAAGCCTTTGTCTCAGCCAAAACCTGCCCATTTACTCTCTCCACATCCCTATCCTCATCCTAGATGATTCCCTTTGGGCATAATCCTTTCAAAGGAAGCCTATAGTCTCAAATCAAAAGTAGTTACACTTTTAAAGGTAATTCATTCTCTCATGTTCATTTGTTTTATTTTGCTTCTCCAACCCCCTAAACTCTTTTTCTTTACTTCTTTTGTAACAACACCAGTATCTTCAATATACTGGGATTTTGTTATAAGATTTATTCGAGCTACACTGTCACACAACTACTTCAAATGGTTAATGAACATACGGTTTCTGTGGATGGCAAAATTCTGCCTCCCGAAACGATGATTGTTCAATACTCATTTAACACCTTCAACGGTGGCCATTATGATGTCACTATTTTTATATATGATATATAATGTGTTTATGTTTTCCTTATGCTTCTGTTTTTTTTCATTTTGGGCATACCTTTATGGTTTCCATTATGGGTAAACGTGATATCTTCATTTAAGGGAGTGCGGACTACCGCCCCATCAAAGTGATTTGATTCGTTAAATACCATATGTGGGACGTATAAAGGATGGAACTATGATATTATATATGATATTATACTGTAATTATAATATACCATTATATAATTATTATTCCATTCTATAAAATACGAAATAGAAATGAAACTAGCGTTCATGCGTACGTACGGCTTACCGTCTCCATGAACGGTGCATTTAATTTCTTACCTATAAATGATTATGTAATGTAATAAATGCATGCATGTACTGGATATATATGACATATATGATATCTAAATAATGAATACAATTCTGGATATAATAAACATTTGGCCACACGAACAACATGTAATTGTTAGAAGTCCACTTTCGACTTAAGAACCAAATATCGGCAAAACAAATATTATTAACTTAAATGATTACATAATGTTTATGACATGGTAATAAGTGATATAAAAGGAATAATGAACTTGGAAAAGGTTCTTGAGGAAGTATAAATTAACTCAAGTTTATTATTCAGGAGATTAAAGAATGATCGAGTCAAGTCGGACCCGAGGTAAGGGATCCTACTCCTCTCTTTCTTTTTAAGTACACACTTTTATGTCATACATTTTAAAGCTCATATTTCTTGTTATTGGGATGATATTTTATATTACACTTACTGTAATTTATATGTTCATGTTATGAGAGACCCTATTCTCTCTCATCAATCAATTTTGGAAGTTTTGAGTGGCGTCGTTAGGCTGCCGAACTTTCGCAAGAGATCTAACCTCCCTCTTTCTTTTTAAGTACTCTCCTTTATGTCACTTATTTTAAGCTCCACTTTGAAATGTTGGGGGATGTTCTTTTATATTACTCTTTCTGTAAATTTTATTGTAATGTTATGAGATACTCTATTTTATCTCATCAATCCATATTCGGATGTTTTATGTGGCGCCGTTAGGCTGCCGAGTTTTCGTAAGGGATTTTTCATCTCACTTTTATTCCCGTGAGATTTATGCTACATTTGCCACAAATTCCATTGAGTGGTGTATGTACTGCCCATCATTCTACTATCTGTGTAATATAATTTCGTTTATGAGTATTTAGATCAATGATCTATTGTCCTTCTTTCATGGGGTGTATGTTTTGAAAGATACCCAAGTCGGTAAGGGAACCTTTCACCCTCCTCTTTTTTTAAAAGACTTATTTTGTTGGGTCTTTTAATTTACATATTGTTATTTTGGGATATGTTCTCATATATCCTTATTGATGTAAATTTTATGTCCAAGTGATGAGATACACTTTTTATCTCACATCAACTCATTTTGATGTGATGCCGTTAGGCTGTCAATGGAACTTTTAAACCCAATTTCGATTTCTTTGGGTTCATCATGTAGTCATTGAATATGTCATCCATTGAATATGTGTGAATGACCTTTTATTGTTTTACATTTAATATCCAATTATATTTGTTGTATTTATATTTTTCACACATATTTTTGATATTTATTTGTCCTTAATTTAAGGATACCTTTTTTGTAAGGGATTTCATCACATTTGACATTTCTATTGAGGGTTCATTGTTGTAATGCACCAATTCACTCTTATATGGTGTATATACTATCCTTTGGAGTATTATATCATGAATCCATTTATTCTAATGATATTATGAAGTTCTGACTAAATGTTATTCCTCTATTATTGTATTCAAGTGTCTCTAATTTTGGTAAAACACCTTTAACCAAAATATCGTTTTAAATGTTTTTATTATTTGTTCTTATTAATATCCATGTTTTCAAAATGGTTTTATGGATTTATTTGTATGGATATTAATGGTTTAAAATTTTAATATTCAAGGTGGTATGGGACACTTTGATTCAAAAATCTCTTTATTAAATGTTTTAAATGGTTTTGGAAATGGTTTCTTTTTGAATGGATTTATTATTTTAATATACTAAAATGTTATATTGTGATTGAAATGTGGAAATGTTATGTTTCTTTTATGCATTTTTTATGTGATACATTTATGTTATGGTTCTTGGGCATTGTTATGAAAACGGATGGTTCCGTGATAAACTAAGGGCGGGTGAGCCCGATATAGCTCTCCAATGCATTGGGTAACGCGAAGGAGTGAAACGTTAAGATTTCTCCGAAGAGATTTAGGGAATATATTGTGATGGGTATTCCAAACGTAACCAAGAGGGTTACTCCCTATGTAAGAATGTTATGAATGCCTCAAGTTACCTTTATGTCTTATGATTTCTATGATTTATTCATGGTTTGATGAGGTATGTTAAAGAGCCTATGTTTTATGGGTAAAGTATGATTTCATTCTTATGTATATATGAACTCATGTTTCCTTTCCATATTTTTATCACCCTTACTGAGATTTTTATGTTCATCCCAAGTTTTTGAAATGTTTTTCACAGGTCAAGGGAAAGGTACATGATGTGATGATCGTGTAAAGGATGTGTCAAGAAAGAATCCATGTTTTATTTTCAATAAGTTTCCATTGATGGGAAGAATGAATACTGTCTTTTATGTAGCCACTTTGTTTTAAATGTGGAATGTAATGCAAATTTCATGATCTAATTCTCTAAAACTCTAAACTTGAAAAGATCCTCAATGTGTAATCTTGTAATAACTCAATATTAAGTAAGGTTTAAGGCTGGGGCCTTATAGTTGGTATCAATGGTCGGTTTAGATAACTTTAGAGGTTAGGGTATTCTTTAAGCATAATGGACATTACCATAATGGTTAGGATTTCAGAAAGAGTCCTAGTTTTAGATAAAGTGGATGAGTAAGTATATCTTAGTGTTTATCTTACTCATTAGTACATGATGTTTTTGTTGATATACTCACACTGACCTTTTGGTTTTAGTAAATGGCTGGATCTAGCAGGCACCAAAGTAACAGTGGATGTGAAAGAAACTGTGATAGTTTTTTGAGCAAGCAACTGAATGATATGGGAGCTGCAATGAGAAGTCTTGTGATTATCCTCAACCAACTATTTGGAGTCATGATTGACCACCTAAACCTTGGATATTTCTCTAAGGCATCATATATTCATGAAACAAATCCCTACGGAAGTGCAGGTAATAATCATCAAGGTAAGTGTGTTCAAAAACCTATGTGTCAAAGATGTGGAAAGAATCACCTAGGAAAATGTTTCGAAGGGACAGAAATATGATATAGATGTGGAAATGAAGGTCATAAAGAAAGAACCTTCCATGGAAAAAGGAAGCATCCAGTTGACTCGAGGAAAGGGAAAGAAGTTGTTTCTGAGGGATCAATTGAATGTTTTAAATGTGGCGTGCATGGTCATTATGGAAAGACATGTCCTATGAAGAAGTTTCTTGAATGGGGTCACCAAGAGCGTACCAATATTCGTTTACCAATACCTAATGCCATTCTGATTGAGGATGAAGAAACTGACAATGACCAATCAAAGGTATGTACTATTTCATGACTATTTTTTTCCTATTTTGGAATCTTAGGATATGATTCATGATTTTGTTTATAGGAAAGAGGTATTTCAGAATAAGTTGGAAATGAATGGATAATGGATCATGAAGAATGTTGAATGAGTAAGATGTCAACATATAAGGGCTTCAAGAGTTATTGTGAAATTCTTAAGAGTATTATGTCTCTTTTGATGATGGGGTTACATTAGAAGACTTTTTATATTATGTGTAACCCTGATGTTTAAAATAGGCAAATTTTATTCAAGTAATAGTTATCTTTTCTTTTGTGGACATAGTTATAACGAACTATTTGGGTTTATATTATCCTTACTTTTGAGGTAATTATGGGTTAATATATGTATAATTGAAGTGAAAGGCATGAGATAAAATTGAGGTTAAATTATGTTATGGTTATTTTTGATGATTTTATCCCTTTATGGGGAATGATTTGAGAATAATATAGTTTTGGAAAATGGACAACACATAGACCGTGTGACTACCCGTCGCGTCGGACAAAGCTGCGGGAATCGAACCCACAATCAAAGTGCAACTGTTATTTATCGCCTACCACTGGACTACGTGAAGTCCCTGGTTAGTTTGACTGATTCGTTTTTTTAAGAGTAAGTTGATTTTGGGTCATTTATGAAAATGATTAACCTATCATAGAGGATATGTGATTAGGTTAATTACTTTTCAATACGGGACTTTAGGAGCAACTAATGTTGTTTGGAGATAAATGTTACGATTTAACTTGGAAGACTATGTGACTAAATCCTTCAAATATTTGGGTTTCAATCTTATATTGGTTTACTTTGAAGAATTTTATGGAAAAATTGTTTTACGGATGATCCTCGCTGAACTTTGGGTTTTGTTGGACAAATTTTGGAGATTAAGCATAGATTTTCTTTTTAAAGGGTTATCCTTTTCTGGATTATCTGACCTTGTACTAACATTTTTGGTTTTGGTTAAGGTCTAAAGATATGGGATATATATAGTTCTCTTTGGTGGATTAGGTGATTCTCTAGAAGTTTATTATAGTACTCTTAATGCGAACAAGTCTCCCTAAATACTCGTCTTTTGGAAAAAAAATATGAGTTTGATTAACGAATCTAGTAAAAGTTGAAAGTCAACATGATAAGTGATTATGTTTCCTTATGAATAAATTCCTCAATAAAAAGTAACTTAAAACAAAAATGTTGTCTATTAACTTTTCCTACTGGGGAACCCAACACCGTTTAACCCATCACAAGTTTGTGATTTTCTTATTGTTAACTTTCTCCTAAACATGTTTTCTATCACTCTCCATCAGAACATGACCCTATGTTTTCTCCTCCATGTCCATATTTTTCTACATGGAATCCTATTATGGGTTAACTCGGGTGACCTTTGTACTTATCTTTCATTATTTTGAAGTGGTTTTTTTACCGACTCTTGTTCTGATGTGGGACTTTCAAGGATGTTTCCAAGCTCAATTTTAAAAAATTAGGAGGACGCAATTCTCAAAAGGGGGGTAGGATGTAACACCCCAGGTAAATAAAGAATATGAAATTTTCATATTTATCCATATTTGTGAATAAAATATTGATATTACTTTAAAGGGGACTCTATGCTCGATGGCATACCCAACACGCAACAACGAGTTTCTTGGGAATCTTACGTTGCACTCTAATAATAAAATAATATTATTTTAAATGGTAGTTAACATGTAGTCATTGTAATGGAGGGAATGGATAGAAATAACTAAAATATGATTATATATGTTTTTAAATGTTTTTACATTTATCCAAAAAAGGATAGAGGCTTAAAATACGGAAAGAATTCAATTTTAGGCGTATATGCCCTAGTTTTCACTAAAGGTTCACTTATCACCTTTTGATGTTGAACCATAATTAACTATAGTTTTGTTCAGTCGTAAACATTTATTTGGACCAAATGAAACTCTTATTAAGAATCGGGACATCAAAATTTACCTTGTGTAAATTTTTGATATCTTTCCGATAAAGTTCATTTTTTTAATGAATAGTGTAAAATGTTTTATTTTAATTCAAAACCTCTTTTTAATCTAATTTATTTATATGATAAGATTATCTTTTGAATTGGTTTTAAAGTGAAATTAGAATATATTTTTACCATTAAATCCAATAGTGGTCATTGTAATTAATTTCACTTTGAAATCAGACTTAAACCAGTGTCAATCTTTTGATACTTATTGTTTCATAAAAACACGCTATTTGCTCTGACAGCGGGAATTAATTATTAAATTAATTAATGTGACTTATATGTTTTGAATTCTTTAAAATAGACTTCATATTTGAATTCGGAATATCAAATATAGCTTAGGGTGAATTTTTGGGATTTTTCTGAAAAACATCAATTTTTGATGAATAGTGACACCACTAAGTGGTACTTATAAAAACTGATTTTTCCGTTTAAATGAAATTTTGCCATCTTTGTGTTTTTAATTTCAAAAATCCGACATAAATGGTTTTCATTAAGAAGTAAAATGTGGTTCAATGGGATAAAAATAATTTTTTGGTGAATAGTAACTTATTATGTTTTTAATCGCGATTAGAGGTAATTAGTGTAGTTTAAGGTAAAAATAATGTTTTAATAATATAAAATGAACTCAAAACATGTCCTATCCTCATTGGATGTGTAATGGCCGACCAATACAAGCCATGGGTCAACTTGGGGACCCCATGGAGCCACTTTGGTTGGGAAATGACATAAATAACTTTTTATTTAATGTAAAAGTAAAAATGAAACAAACATGATATGTTTTAATAAAACAATTTTTAAGTGGGGTTATACAAGACATATTTTTTATTATAAATTTTTTTTGGAATGATAAAACGATTTTATACATCATAGTAATTTTTTTATAATTTTTAGACATTAAATAAATTAACTTATTTATGACATCATAATGATGCAGTGATGACATCATTATCTGATGATTTAAATAAAATGAGAAGATAATGTAATCTTTATGACCTACACATGTCCAAAACTTATTATATGGGTGTATTTCGAACCCTTATCACCTTAATCACGAATTATATCAATGTGGGACCTTTTAAAACCAATACACATTTTCAAATAAAGTAATATTTCTTACTTTCCAAAAGTGCCCCTCCTCTCCTCTTATAAAAGGCCCCCACCTCTACCTCATTTCACACACTCCTCAAGCCTTTTGCTCGGCCAACCCCTGCCCATTTACTCTCTCCACATCCCTATCCACATCCTAGAGGATTCCCTTTGGGCAGAATCTTTTCAGAGGAGGCCTTTAGTCTCAAATCAAAAGTAGTTACACTTTTAATGGTAATTCATTCTCTCATGTTCATTTGTTTTATTTTGCTTCTCCAACCCCCTAAAATCTTTTTATTTACTTTTTTTGTAACAACACCAGTATCTTCAATATACTGGTATGTTGTTATAAGATTTATTCTAGCTAAAATCTCACCCAACTACATCAAATGGTTAAAGAACATACGGTTTCCGTGGATGGCGAAATTCTGCCTCCCGAAACGATGATTCTTCAATACTCATTTAACACCATCAAAGGTGGCCATTATGATGTAACTATTTTCATATATGATATATAATGTGTTTATGTTTTCCTTAAGCTTCTGTTTTTTTTTCATTTTGGGCATACCTTTATGGTTTCCATTATGGGTAAACGTGATATCTTCATTTAAGGAAGTGCGGACTACCGCCCCATCAAAGTGATTTGATTCGTTAAATACCATATGTGGGACGTATAAAGGATGGAACTATAATATTATATATGATATTATACTGTAATTATAATATACCTTTATATCATTATTATTCCATTCTATAAAATACGAAATAGAAATGAAAGTAGCGTTCATGCGTACGTACGGCTTACCGTCTCTATGAACTGTACATTTCATTTCTTACCTATAAATGATTATGTAGTGTAATAAATTAATGAATTTACTGGATATATATGAAATATATGATATCTAAATAATGAATACAATTCTGGATATAATAAACATTTGGCCACACGAACGACATGTAATTGTAAGAAGTCCACTTTCGACTTAAGAACCAAATATCGGCAAAACAAATATTATTAACTTAAATGATTACATAATGTTTATGACATGGTAATAAGTGATAAAAAAGGAATAATGAACTTGAAAAAAGGTTCTTAAGGAAGTAAAAATTAACTCAAGTTTATTATTCAGGAGATTAAAGAACGATCGAGTCAAGTCGGACCCGAGGTAAGGGATCCTACTTCTCTCTTTCTTTTTAAGTACACACTTTTATGTCATTCCTTTTAAAGCTCATCTTTCATGTTATTGGGATGATCTTTTATATTACACTTACTTTAATTTTTATGTTCATGTTATGAGAGACCCTATTCTCTCTCATCAATCCATTTTGTAAGTTTTGAGTGGCGTCGTTAGGCTGCCGAACTTTCGTAAGAGATCTAACCTCCCTCTTTCTTTTTAAGTACTCTCCTTTATGTCACTTCTTTTAAGCTCCTCTTTGTAATGTTGGGGGATGTTCTTTTATATTACTCATACTGTAAATTTTATTGTAATGTGATGAGATACTCTATTTGATCTCATCAATCCATATTCGGATGTTTTATGTGGCGCCGTTAGGCTGCCGAGTTTCCGTAAGGGATTTTTCATCTCACTTTTATTCCCGTGAGATTTATGCTACATTTGCCACAAATTTCATTGAGTGGTGTATGTACTGACCATTATTCTACTCTTTGTGTAATATAATTTTGTTTATGAGTATTTAAATCAATGATCTATTGTCCTTCTTTCATGGGGTGTATGTTTTGAAAGATACCCAAGTCGGTAAGGGAACCTTTCACCCTCCTCTTTTTTTAAAAGACTTCTTTTGTTGGGTCTTTTAATTTACATATTGTTATGTTGGGATATGTTCTCATATATCCCTATTGATGTAAATTTTATGTCCAAGTGATGAGATACACTTTTTATCTCTCATCAACTCATTTTGATGTGATGTCGTTAGGCTGTCAAGGGAACTTTTTAACCCAATTTCGATTTCTTTGGGTTCAACATGTAGTCGTTGAATATGTCATCCATTGAATATGTGTGAATGAAATTTTATTGTTTTACATTTAATATCCAATTATATTGGGTGTATTTATATTTTTCACACATATTTTTGAGATTGATTAGTCCTTAATTTAAGGATACCTTCTTTGTAAGGGATTTCATCACATTTGACATTTCTATTGAAGGTTCATTGTTGTAATACACCAATTCACTCTTATATGGTGTATATATTGTCCATTGGAGTATTATATCATGAATCCATTTATTCTTAGGATATTATAATGTTCTGACTAAATGTTATTCCTCAATTATTGTATTCAAGTGTCTCTAATTTTGGTAAAACACCTTTAACCAAAATATCATTTTAATGTTTTAATTATTTTTTCTTATTAAAATCCATGTTTTCAAAATGGTTTTAAGGATTTATTTATATGGTTATTAATGGTTTAAAATTTTAATATTCAAGGTGGTATGGGACACTTTGATTCAAAACTCTCTTTATTAAATTTTTTAAATGGTTTTGGAAATGGTTTCTTTTTGAATGGATTCATTATTTTAATATACTAAAATGTTTTATTGTGATTGAAATGTGGAAATGTTATGTTTCCTTTATGCATGTTTTATGTGATACATTTATGTTATGGTTCTTCGGAATTGTTATGAAAACGGATGGTTCCGTGATAAACTAAGGGCGGGTGAGCCCGATATAGCTCTCCAATGCATTGGGTAACGCGAAGGAGTGAAACGTTAAGGTTTCTCCGAAGAGATTTAGGGAATATACTGTGATGGGTATTCAAAACGTAACCAAGAGGGTTACACCCTATGTAAGAATGTTATGAATGACTCAAGTTACCTTTATGTCTTATGATTTCTATGATTTATTTATGGTTTGATGAGGTATGTTAAAGTGCCAATGTTTTATGGGTAAAGTATGAATTCATTCTTATGTATATATGAACTCATGTTTCCTTTCCATATTTTTATAACCCTTACTGAGCTTTTTATGTTCATCCCAAGTTTTTGAAATGTTTTTCACAGGGAAAGGGAAAGGTACATGATGTGATGATAGTGTCAAGGATGTGTCAAGAAAGAATCAATGTTTTATTTTCAATAAGTTTCCATTGATGGGAAGAATGAATACTGTCTTTTATGTAGCCACTTTGTTTAAAATGTGGAATGTAATGCAAGTTTCATGATCTAATTCTCTAAAACTCTAAACCTGAAAAGATCCTCAATGTGTAATCTTGTAATAACTCAAGATTAAGTAAGGTTTAAGGCTGGGGCCTTATAGTTGGTATCAAAGGTCGGTTTAGATAACTTTAGAGGTTAGGATATTCTTTAAGCATAATGGACATTACCATAATGGTTAGGATTTCATAAAGAGTCCTAGTTTTAGATAATGTGAATGAGTAAGTATATCTTAGTGTTTATCTTACCCATTAGTACATGATGTTTTTGTTGATATACTCACACTGACCTTCTGGTTTTAGTACATGGCTGGATCTAGTAGGCACCAATGTAACAGTGGATGTGAAGGAAACTGTGACAGTTTTTTGAGCAAGCAACTGAATGATATGGGAGCTGCAATGAGAACTCTTGTGATTATCCTCAACCAACTATCTGGAGTCATTATTGACCACCAAAACCTTGTAGATTTCTCTAAGGAATCATATATTCAAGAAACATTTCCCTACGGAAGTGCAGGTAATAATCATAAAGGTAAGTGTGTTCAAAAAACTATGTGTCAAAGATGTGGAAAGAAACACCTAGGAAAATGTTTCGAAGGGATAGAAATATGCTATAGATGTGGAAATGAAGGTCATAAAGCAAGAATCTTCCATGGAAAAAGGAAGCATCAAGTTGACTCGAGGAAAGGGAAAGAAGTTGTTTCTGAGGGATCAATTGAATGTTTTAAATGTGGTGTGCATGGTCATTATGCAAAAACATGTCCTATTAAGAAGTTTCGTGAATGGGGTCACCAAGAGCGTACCAATATTCGTTTACCAATACCTAATGCCATTCCGATTGAGGTTGAAGAAACTGACAATGAACAATCAAAGGTATGTACTATTTCATGACTATTGTTTTCCTATTTTGGAATCTTAGGATATGATTCTTGATTTTGTTTGTAGGAAAGAGGTATTTCGGAATAAGTTGGAAATGAATGGAAAATGGATCATGAAAAATGTTGAATGAATAAGATGTCAACATATAAGGGCTTCAAGAGTTATGGTGAAATTCTTAAGAGTATTATGTCTCTTTTGATGATGGGGTTACATTAGAAGACTTTTTATATTATGTGTAACCCTGATGTTTAATATAGGCAAATTTTATTCAAGTAATAGTTATCTTTTCTTTTGTGGACATAGTTATAAAGAACTATTTGGGTTTAAATGATCCTTACTTTTGAGGTAATTATGGGTTAATATATGTTATAATTGAAGTGAAAGGCATGAGATAAAATTGAGGTTAAATTATGTTATGGTTATTTTTGATGATTTTATACCTTTTTGGGGAATGATTTGAGAATTATATAGTTTTGGAAAAAGGACAACACATAGATCGTGTGACTACCTGTCGCGTCAGACAAAGCTGTGGGAATCGAACCCACAATCAAAGTGCAACTGGTATTTATCGCCTACCACTGGACTACGTGAAGTCCCTGGTTAGTTTGACTGATTCGTTTTTTTTAAGAGTAAGTTGATTTTGGGTTATTTATGAAAATGATTAACCTATCATAGAGGATATGTGATTAGGTTAATTACTTTTCAATACGAGACTTTAGGAGCAACTGATGTTGTTTGGAGATAAATGTTACGATTTAACTTGGAAGACTATGTGACTAAATCCTTCATATATTTGGGTTTCAATCTTATATTGTTTTACTTTGAAGAATTTTATGGAAAAAATGTTTTACGGATGATCCTCGCTGAACTTTGGGTTTTGTTGGACAAATTTTGGAGATTAAGCATAGATTTTCTTTTTAAAGGGTTATCCTTTTCTGGATTATCTGACCTTGTACTAACATTTTTGGTTTTGGTTAAGGTCTAAAGATATGGGATGTATATAGTTCTCTTTGGTGGATTAGGTGATTCTCTAGAAGTTGATTATAAAGCTCTTAATGCGAACAAGTCTCCCTAAATACTCTTCTTTGGGAAAAAATATGAGTTTGATTAAGGAATCTAGTAAAATTTGAAAGTCAACATGATAAGTGATTATGTTTACTTATGAATAAATTCCCCAATAAAAAGTATATTAAAACAAAAATGTTGTCTATTAACTTTTCCTACTGGGGAACCCAACACCGTTTAACCCATCACAAGTTTGTGATTTTCTTATTGTTAACTTTCTTCTAAACATGTTTTCTATCACTCTCCGTCAGAACATGACCCTAGGTTTTCTCCTCCATGTCCATATTTTTCTACATGGAATCCTAGTATGGGTTCACTCGGGTGACCTTTGTACTTATCTTTCTTTATTTTAAAGTGGTTGTTTTACCGACACTTGTTCCGATGTGGGACTTTCAAGGATGTTTCCAAGCTCAATTTTAAAAAATTGGGAGGACGCAATTCCCAAAAGGGGGAAAGGATGTAACACCCCAGGTAAATAAAGAATGTGAAATTTTCATATTTATCCACATTTGTGAATAAAATATTGATATTACTTTAAAGGGGACGCTATGCTCGATGGCGTACCCAACATGCAACAACGAGTTTCTTGGGAATCTTACGTTGCACTCTAATAATAAAATAATATTATTTTAAATCGTAGTTAACATATAGGCATTTTAATGGTGGGAATGGATAGAAATAACTAAAATATGATTATATATGTTTTTAAATGTTTTTACATTTATCCAATAAAGGATAGAGGCTTAAAATATGGAAAGAATTCAATTTTAGGCGTATATGCCCTAGATTTCACTAAAGGTTCACTTATCACCTTTTGATGTTGAACCATCATTAAATATAGTTTTGTTCACTCTTAAACATTATTTGGGATCAAATAAAACTCTTATTAAGAATCGGGACATCAAAATTTACTTTGTGTAAATTTTTGGTATCTTTCCGATAAAGTTCATTTTTTTAATGAATAGTGTAAAATGTTGTATTTTAATTCAAAACCACTTTTAAATCTAATTTATTTATATGATTAGATTATCTTTTGAATTGGTTTTAAAGTGAAATTAGAATTTATTTTTACCATTAAATTCAATAGTGGTCGTTGTAATTAATTTCACTTTGAAATCAGACTTAAACCAGTGTCAATCTTTTGATACTTATTGTTTCATAAAAACACGCTATTTGCTCTGACAGTGGGAATTAATTATTAAATTAATTAATGTGACTTATATGTTTTGAATTTTTTATAATAGACTTCATTTTTGAATTCGGAATATCAAATATATCTTAGGGTGAATTTTTGGGATTTTTCTGAAAAACATCAATTTTTTATGAATAGTGACACCACTAAGTTGTACTTATAAAAACTGATTTTTCCGTTTAAATGAAATTTTTCCATCTTTCTGTTTTGAATTTCAAAAATCTGACATACATGGTTTTCATTAAGAAGTAAAATGTGGTTCATTGGGATAAAAATACTTTTTTGGTGAATAGTAACTTATTAAGTTTTTAATCGCGATTAGAGGTAACTAGTGTAGTTTAAGGTAAAAATAATGTTTTAATAATATGAAATGAATGTGAAACATGTCCTAACCTCATTGGATGTGTAATGGCCAACCACGACAAGCCATGGGTCAACTTGGGGACCCCATGGAGCCACTTTGGTTGGGAAATGACATAAATAACTTTGTGTTTAATGTAAAAGTAAAAATGACACAAACATGATATGTTTTAATAAAACAATTTTTAAGTGGGGTTATACAAGTCAGATTTTTTATTATAAATAGTCTTTGGAATGATAAAACTATTTTCTACATCATATTAATTTTTTTATAATTTTTATACATAAAATAAATTAAATTATTTATGACATCATAATGATGCAGCGATGACATCATTATCTGACGATTTAAATAAAATGAGAAGATAGTGTAAACTCTATGACCTACACATGTCCAAAACTTATTGGATGGGTGGATTTCGAACCCGTATCACCTTATCCACGAATTATATCAATGTGGGACCTTTTAAAACCGAAACACATTTTCAAATAAAGTAATATTTCTTACTTTCCAAAAGTGCCCCTCCTCTTCTCTTATAAAAGGCCCCCACCTCTACCTCATTTCACACACTCCTCAAGCCTTTGGCTTGGCCAAACCCTTCCCATTTACTCTCTCCACATACCTCTCCTCATCCTAGAGGATTCCCTTTGGGAAGAATCCTTTCAAAGGAAGCCTTTAGTCTCAAATCAAAAGGAGTTAAACTTTTAAAGGTAATTCATTCTCTCATGTTCATTTGTATTATTTTTCTTCTCCAACCCCCTAAACTCTTTTTATTTACTTCTTTTGTAACAACACCAGTATCTTAAATATAATGGGATGTTGTTATAATATTTATACGAGCTACACTCTCACACAACTACATCAAATGGTTAAAGAACATACGGTTTCCGTGGATGGCGAAATTCTGCCTCCCGAAACGATGATTGTTCAATAATCATTTAACACCTTCAAAGGTGGCCATTATGATGTCACTATTTTTATATATGATATACAATTTTTTTATTTTTTCCTTAAGAGTCTGATTTTTTTTCATTTTGGGCATACCTTTATGGTTTGCATTATGGGTAAACGCGATATCTTCATTTAAGGAAGTGCGGACTACCGCCCCCTCAAAGTGATTTGATTCGTTAAATACCATATGTGGGACGTATAAAGGATGGAACTATGATATTATATATGATATTATACTATAATTATAATATACCTTTATATCATTATTATTCCATTCTATAAAATACGAAATAGAAATGAAAGTAGCGTTCATGCGTACGTATGGCTTACCGTCTCCATGAACGATGCATTTCATTTCTTACCTCTAAATGATTATGTAATGTTATAAATACATGCATGTACTGGATATATATGAAATATATGATATCTAAATCGTGAATACAATTCTGGATATAATAAACATTTGGCCACACGAACAACATGTAATTGTAAGAAGTCCACTTTCGACTTAAAAACCAAATATCGACAAAACAAATAATATTAACTTAAATGATTATATAATGTTTATGACAATGTAATAAGTGATATAAAAGGAATAATTAACTTGAAAAAGGTTCTTAAGGAAGTATAAATTAACTTGAGTTTATTATTCAGGAGATTAAAGAACGATCGAGTCAAGTCGGACCCGAGGTAAGGGATCTTACTCCTCTCTTTCTTTTTAAGTACACACTTTTATGTCATTCCTTTTAAAGCTTATCATTCTTGTTATTGGGATGATATTTTATATTACACTTATGTAATTTTTATGTTCATGTTATGAGAGTCCCTATTCTCTTTCATCAATCCATTTTGGAAGTTTTGAGTGGCGTCGTTAGGCTGCCGAACTTTCGTAAGAGATCTAACCTCCCTCTTTCTTTTTAAGTACTCTCCTTTATGTCACTTCTTCTAAGATCCTCTTTGTAATGTTGGGGGATGTTCTTTTATATTCCTATTGCTGTAAATTTTATTTTAATGTGATGAGATACCCTATTTGATCTCATCAATCCATATTCGGATGTTTTATGTGGCGCCGTTAGGCTGCCGAGTTTTCGTAAGGGATTTTTCATCTCACTATTATTCCCGTGAGATTTATGCTACATTTGCCACAAATTCCATTGAGTGGTGTATTTACTGACCGTTATTCTACTCTTTGTGTAATATAATTTCGTTTATGAGTATTTACATCAATGATCTATTGTCCTTCTTTCATGGGGTGTATGTTTTGAAAGATACCAAAGTCGGTAAGGGAACCTTTCACCCTCCTCTTTTTTTTAAAAGACTTCTTTTGTTGGGTCTTTTAATTTACATATTGTTATGTTGGGATATGTTCTCATATATCTTTATTGATGTAAATTTTATGTCCACGTGATGAGATACACTTTTTATCTCTCATCAACTCATTTTGATGTGATGTCGTTAGGCTGTCAAGGGAACTTTTTAACCCAATTTCGATTTCTTTGGGTTCAACATGTAGTCATTGAATATGTCATCCATTGAATATGTGTGAATGACCTTTTATTGTTTTAAATTTAATATCCACTTATATTGGGTGTATTTATATTTGTCACACATATTTTTGAGATTGATTTGTCCTTAATTTAAGGATACCTTCTTTGTAAGGGATTTCATCACATTTGACATTTCTATTTAGGGTTCATTGTTGTTATGCACCAATTCACTCTTATATGGTGTATATACTGTCCTTTGGAGTATTATATCATGAAACCATTTATTCTCATGATACTATAAAGTTCTGACTAAATTTTATTCCTCAATTATTTTATTCAAGTGTCTCTAATTTTGGTAAAACCCCTTTAACCAAAATATCGTTTTAAATGTTTTAATTATTTGTTCTTATTAATATCCATGTTTTCAAAATGGTTTTAAGGATTTATTTATATGGATATTAATGGTTTAAAATTTTAATATTCAAGGTGGTATGGGACACTTTGATTCAAAAATCTCTTTATTAAATGTTTTAAATGGTTTTTGAAATGGTTTCTTTTTGAATGGATTCATTATTTTAATATACTAAAAAGTTATATTGTGATTGAAATCTGGAAATGTTATGTTTCCTTTATGCATGTTTTATGTGATACATTTATGTTATGTGTCAAGAAAGAATCCATGTTTTATTTTCAATAAGTTTCCATTGATGGGAAGAATGAATATTGTCTTTTATGTAGCCACTTTGTTTAAAATGTGGAATGTAATGCAAGTTTCATGATCTAATTCTCTAAAACTCTAAACCTGAAATGATCCTCAATGTGTAATCTTGTAATAAAGCAAGATTAAGTAAGGTTTAAGGCTGGGGCCTTATATTGACTCTTTGTAGGGGGATTAAAGAATATTGGATAACTTTTACTTACATTTTTTGTGATAAAGGAAGATATAATGAATAATAATTCAATTAATGAATCTCGTGATCTTATAAAACATCAAGTATGAAAAAAATCACCTTCATATCAAGGTAAATCATAGTAATTTTAAATTGATGGTGGAATAACAAGGGTGATATTTTACATAAACCAAGAAAATTGTTCTTCTCTAAGAAATTATTCAAAAGGGTCTTGAAATAACATGTTATGTTATTATCATAATTTTTTATGAAACCATTAACCTTATTCAAGCATCTAATGTTTATTTATTTTTTATTGTTAACATTATTATAACCCTATTCTCTGTCACCCTCCATCAAAACATGATAGATAGATTTCTTTTGCATGTAATGTTTTTCACTTTAATCCTACGTTCTCCTAAATAGAATCCTAATGATGTGTTACTTTGGGTAACTATTATATTACTAGTTTTAATTTTTAAAAATAATTTTTAGAATCTAATTAAAAGATGTTGGTTTCAATGAATAGAACATTCATGTATTAAACATATGATTACCTGGGCGAACGTCATGGGAGAAATACATTTTAATGGTGTAGAATGTAAGACCCTAAGTTTTCATAAAACTTTTTTTAATATTCTCAAGATCTCATGTGTTTTAAACAACATTATGTTACTATTTCAATATAAGAACCACTTATATTAGCTTACGATATAAGAAGAAATAATGTTGGCTTTTTGTTACGCAAAATGTGGAGTTATTTTAATGGCATGTGTTGCATGTAAGATCATGTTTTATAGAATAACAATATATTATTAAAATATAATTATAAGAATATATTACCAATCTATTAAATTACCAATTACGAATATTTAAAATTAATTTATGAAAATATATGTTTTAAAATATGAATTCATAGGTTACCGATTAATTATAAATGAAAATATATACCAATTGGATATAATAGAAATATTATAATTTTTATGCTCATAAGTATTTTTGGATTAATAAATTGAATTGATTACAATTAATGAACGATATAGATGAATTAAATTTTCTATATATTCAATAAATTAATTTTTATCTTCAAAAAATATATTTTTTTGAATTCAGATATCAGGAAACACAAATTTATACATTTAAACTATTATTTCTCTAAAAGTTACTTTTACGGGCTCTTAACGGAGAACCAAAATTAAATAATATTTATTACAAAATTATTATATTTATATTGTAAAGTAAAATTTTTATTTGAAATTGGGATACTGAAATTTAATTTTATTCAACTTTTAGTACTTTTCGGATAAGTTTCATGTTTTATTGAATAGTGAAAAGTATTGGATTTTTAATTGAAAATAGATTTTTTCATATAAATTGTAGTATTTAATTATATTTTTTATTGTTATTAAAGTGTAATTATATTATTATTTTTATCATTTTATCTAATTTAGTTCATTTAAATCAATTTTACTTTTTTTTTGGAAATAAAAACATTTTTATCTTTTGAATGTTTTCACATTAAAAACTTATTTTCGTATAGCGTCAATGGAGTTATTTGTAAATTATTTTTACCTAGTTATGTATTTTTTGATATAAATAATGGATTCTATATTTTTAAATATGAACTCCAAATTTATATAATATAACCCATTTATTTTTTAGACATATATGAATTGTAAATGTAGTAATTTCTATTACAATGATAAAGGGTATATTGGCTAAATTGTGGGTAACAATAATAATAAAAAAAATTAATACTAACATAATACATTCCCAAATATTGTTGGCTAAAGTAAATTAAACCCATAACCCATAAGGATCAACATTTAGTAATTTAATGGACACTTTTCCATAAGAATGACTTGGATATTATTAAAATAAAAAAGAGTGACAAAATGTCACTCTTAGTAAGTATAATATTCTTAATATGGGGATAAATTGATGATATAATCGACTATATATATAAAAATATTATTCAATAATATAAAATATGTTTTTACATAATTTTAATTTATTAATATTTTTTGTGATGAAAAAGTTCTATTTAAAAATTACAAGATGGTGATGTAGTAATTACGCAATTAATGAAAAAATCAAATAAATGATAATATAAATATTAAAATAAATATAGTTTTACCTAATTAAGGTGGTCCAAAAAATATATATGTTAATATATTATAATAGGGGTATCCACAACCAATGATTTTGATGTTATAATTTTGTATGGGTTTTATTATATTCAATATATTAAATTGTATCCAAATAAACCCAAATGATATATTAAGAATGAAATATTTTATTAAACATGTTAAAATCATAAAAACATAAATTATGACAAAGAAGATATATAATTAACTAAAATATCATAGATTTAACATTTATGTTCCAAATGAAACTTTATATTAAAAAATTACATCCTATTAATATTAAAAACATTGTTACCATAGTTACATATATAATAGATTAACTAAGAGTTAATAAAAAACAAAAGGTTTAAAATTACATTAAAACCTATAAAAAATTCATTTATTGGTGATATTATAACCTTATATCATTTTATCATTGAATAAATTTTTTTAAAATAACATTAATTTATATTTATATTATTATAAATTAATATTTTTATCATTTCAAAAAGTTTTCATCCCCTCTCTAATAAAAGGGTACCTCTCCTTATATTTTAATAACACCTATAAAACCACTTGGATCAACCATATATTTCCTAAAACACCTCATAAATATCTTCACATAAACATATAATCCTTCCTTTGGGATGAAATCCCACCAAAGGAGTCCTTTTGTGAAAATCAATATTTGATACCAAAGGAAAAGGTAATGTTCAACAATTAATGCCTTAGTTTTATTTATTTCTAGAACCCCACCAATTTTATTTAATTCATTTAGAATTAATAAAATAATTATCCTCAATATACAAATATTTTTTCTTATTAATTTTTTTCCCTAAACTTTTACACACATCTATCTATTGGGTATCCAACTTATCGTTCTTCCGTACGACGAACCACCGCCCCATTAAACAGTGTAGTTCGTTTTTTCATTACCACCTTACATGGATAAGAATTATGATGGAAAATATTTTTTATATTATATATTGTATTTATTATTTTTTTATACTTCTGAATATATTATATAAAAAATACCTTCATTTTTTAATTATTATATAAATATGATAGCTTCATTTGTGGATATGCATACTACTGCCTCCTCAACGTTATTTGACTCATTCACACTATAAATGGAATGTATTAATTATGAGTTTAGTGAAATTATATATTATATATATAATAATATTTTTACTATATTTATTTTATATAGACATATATATATATTATTGTGTGTGTGTGTGTGTCATTTACATTCTTTCTTTCAAATTTAAAAGTAATACAAAAACATGGATCATGGATTCGTATAACCTACCATCTCCATAAACGGTGTATTCCATTTCATATTTTTATTATTTTTAAGTACTTTTATTCTGATAATATTTGATATATATATAATGTTTTAAATTATATAAATAAGTAAATAATTGTCTATGTATGAGTATCAAGAATAACATGTCAATACATTTATGAAAAACAATGTGGACATTACATAAAATGTAACATTAACATGGAATTGTTAACAAATGTGTAATATAGTGTAATAATCAAATGATATATGGTAATGCATATATTACTATGGTTATGTGTAACATTTTTAATAAACTTATATTTATTATACAAGAGGATTGAACCAATATGAATAGAGTCAAGACATACGGTAAGGGATTTTTGTCTCACATTTATTTTTGTGGGACACATGCCTTATAAACTAATCATTTATTTTTTGTGGCGTGTATAAATAAAAACATTTTATTTCATGATTCATATTATTAAAATTTATGGGTATTTACAAATTCATTTTATGACCTCTTTTTCATGGGGATGATAGTTCAAAAGTAACCAAATCGTTAATAGAATTTTTTCTCAATTTTCCTTCTTTGAGATATATCTCATGTTATGCACCAACATTTTTTTACATAGTAGATATGATATTATATTACATAATTTATCCTAAATAACCTTTTTCATAATATTTTATATTTAATGGAAATGTATACCTTATTTTTAAAGAAACTGGTGTTCCCTCAAAACATTGTTTTCCAAAAAATATTTAAAAAGTGTTTTACATGATATTTTATTAATTTTCATGGAATAAGTGTTTAAAATATGTTTTAAATAGTTTAAAAAGATTAATTTATATGTTTTCACATATAATTCAAATTGAAATGGTCTCATAAATGTTTTATCATTTAAAAAAATTAATGTAAAGGATATTTTCTTCAAGAATTATTTCAAGTAATCTTTCAAAACCATTTTATATAAAAAACAGCAATATTTGTTTTTACTTATGATTTATTGGGGATATAATCAAATGGTATTATTATTAATGTTTTTATTAATAAATTATTTCAATTATTGTTTTATATTTATGAAATATGTTGTTTTTTCATAAGTTATGTTATGAGGAATTCTCCCTGAAACTCTGTTATTTTTATGTGTTTTCATATGATTTATGATTTTATGGAACCCATTTTTATTATTTTCATTATGTGATGGGTGTGAACTATAACTCCCTCTAATTAATTGGGAAATTATTTATTTCTCATAAGAAATTTATGGAAATAAGTCAACCGGATTGAACCACCATGGATGATCGGAAAACCCGATCGATTGTGTGGAATGGAATGTGGCTAGGGATAGTATTGTGTCCCACTCTGTAGGTGTAGTCCCCATGAATTTATATGTTATGTTTTGGAAATTAATATGGACATATGGGTGATGATATTACATGTTTATGTGTCTGCCATCAATTTCATGTCTTTTTTTATTTTTATTTTTTGGATTATGCTATAGCTTTTATTATGATTCATGTCTTTGGAACTACAAATATTTATGTCGCAGTTCATGTTTATCATATTTTATATACAAGGTATTATAATGAAATTTTATTATCTCATTATCATACCCATATTCTCATGATATTCTTATATATCTTCTACTCCTACCCTTACTGGGCATTTGATCTCACCCTTTCTTATTTTTAAATTACTCGTATTATAAAGAAGGGGTTTAAGTAGGAGTAATAAGGGGAATATATTTATGTAATATGTTGAACATATTTCCCCAAATTATAATAATTTGTTCCATGTTTCTAAATACATTGAACTATTATGGTCCTCTGGCTTGTTTTTTAGTAATGTGAATTATTTTCATCAAAAAAAATATGTAATACCCTTGTATGAAAATCAATGGTAGTTATGTACTTTGATATTTAATGATCAAAACAAGTAATTCAATTTTCCTTCTTTTCTATTAAATCTAAATTAAATGAATAATTAGAATATATATATATATATATATATGTAAATGGAAATAATTTCTTGAGGGATTTAATTTTCACTAATCCAAAAGGGAATATATATATATATATACGTATATCTTGTTTATTTGATCAGTGTCTGATGAGGAGGGAGACAAAAGATCTATGCCAGATTATAAATAGTATTTAAAATTAAATTTTATGGTTAGATTATATTATATATATGTGTGTGTGTGTATTATTTTACTTATCGTATTCTATTTTATCATACTTCTTCATAAAGCTTCATTGAAACTAGAAAAAGACTACTGAAAATATTGATTGTGAATACAGAACACTGATTCAGTTTCATAGGATGATGTAAATGAGTTTAATTCATGGTATTATTTTATTTAAATAAATATTAGAAGAATTATGAAAAATAAATTATGGGTCGAGTGATTGTCATGTGAGGAGTTTAATCATTTTAAACTTTAATAATCTTGGATTTTTTATCGAGAGAAGATGAAAATGAAGAATATTGCATCAGGCTCTGCCAAAGGATTTTAAAAATTATGGATGAATCATAATATTGGGATGAAGAAGAATAAATTTCATTAAGGTTTTGGATAGGGTTGATCAAGGATGAAGATATAAGTCAAAATGATCAAGTGGAAGGATCACATTTGATACAATAGGGGGGATTTAAATGGTTGTTTTAATATGGGTGAACTATAATCTCATATAAAATACCACATTGGTAGTACTCTTGGTATTGATATAATATATTCTTTAACATATCACATTGAATTAAAAAAATTGAGTAATCATGTCCACTCCAAGCTTCAGCCTCATATCGCCCCATGACACAACCCACATAACACATGTTCTTAATAGTTTCACATTGTGGTTTATATGCAGGTACTCACACCCATTCCCCTAAGTAGTTCACTCAGTTGGATATTGTTTATAGTTTTTCTTGATCCTATCCATGTTTGAGCGAGTGATCTAGTTGTAGCTAGATGATTTTAATATTTATACTAGTTAAAATTTAAATTCGTTAATTAAAATACAATTATATATAATAAGTTATTTATACCATTTTCCTAAATTAATATCAACTAATTATATTTTAAATTATTAGAAACAAATAATAATGTACCAACAATACTAATATAGTATGATAATCCTATATATTTCATCCAATAATAATTACTGCTAAATTAATTCTTATTAGATTTAAAATTGTCTGATAGATCTAATTTCTGGAGAGATGTAATATTTAAAATTTATAACAGTAAAAATATAAGATTTTGAAAATTGTAAATTTTTGTATTAACATAAATTTTCTCTAAAATTTATTGAGAGAACTTTTATTTTGTATACAAAGCATGTTTTAAAAAGAATAGTAAGTGTATATGTTCATAAATGTACACATTGAACAATATATGTATATATATATATATATATTTAAATAGAAAATATAAAAATATTATTAAACATAAAAAAATAAATTTCCAAATAAATACACATATAAAAATATTTTTATTTTATCAATAATTGAATTAATTAAATATTAAAATTTATGAATTAATGTCTATTTAAAATCATATCTTTTTAAATATTTATAGAAGAATAATTATTCAGGATTAATTTTAACATTTACAAAAAATTATTATATTTACCTTTGATAAAATATAATTCTATTTATTTTTTAAAAAATTATTTTAATATATTATAATAAAAACATATTTTGATTGTAGAAAAAAAAAATTATCCATATAAAAGTATATAAAACATATCTAATTTGGATTTAAAATTTTGTAGAGATTTTATTTGATAAAAATTATTAAAATTGAGATTATTCTAAAATTACTAGGATGTTACATTCCACCACAATGGAATTGTGACATCACAATTCATTCGATGTACATAAAGAAATTTATGAATTTCAATTTTTAGAATTAAGAAAACAAATAATTCAAAAAATTCAATACTCATAGGAGTCAATTAATTATCCATAAACTAAAAATAAAACATCTAACTATCAAACAAAAGAATATCAATCCCCAAATTTTCCAATCCATTCCTTTGATACTATATATAAAAGTATTTACTAAACCAGTTGGATATAATTAATACATATGATGGCACTCTATGGGTGGATACATCTCTTAGGTGTGACTCCCCACCATCCCCATTGGCAACCCTTTCCCTATGATTCCCCTAGGTGGAGGGTCATCATTCTCTCAATTTTCACGTGTGAGATTTCCCATAGATCAGAATCACTAATTCGCCTTTGATACTAACTATAATATCTTGAGTCCTAATTTTTATAATCTAGTTCAAAAAAATATTTTATATTAAAAAAACAATTTGAAAATATACAGTAAAATATATACCTGAGGATATTTTTCAATCTTGGTTTCGGAGGATTAGAAATTTTTTCGCAAATTAATAGAGGTTTCATATTTTATTAATAAAATTATTATTTTCTTCACTCACACCATCTCCTTTTACAAAACCAATTTCCATTATAACATTTAAATATCCTACGAAAAACGTTTTAAAAACATACAATAAACATAACAGTTACCCAATATGTTGTTATAAAACTACGTTTAATGTTATTTTAAATAGTAAAAAATCCATTGAATTATTTTATATCCGAAGAAAAAAAAATTCTTATATTTTAGGCTTTTCTCAAAAATGTAAAAATACAGTTTCCACGAAAATAAATTAGAAAATACTTTCCAAAAACTATAAAATATTTATTATTTTAAAAAAATTAAGAAATATCCTTTGAAAAATACAAGGATTTGTCCTTGAATGCTTTTAAAATAATGCTTAAAATATTATTTTTTATAGATTATAATGATACTTTGCATGCATTAAGAAATGCAGGGGGACACTAGTAGTATCTCTAATAGCAAGCCACCCCCTAAGGTCATGGGATCACACCATTCCTCATCACTAATTAGAGACCCATGTCCTAAATTTTATTTTAAGTGAAAAAAAAAATTCATTATTTCCTTTATCATTTATAATGCATTAAAAACCATTCAAAACTGTATATAATATTTTTATAGATAAAATTAATTTTATATCACACTCACTTTAGTGGAAAGAGGTTTAGTAATACACCATATGAGTTAAGATAAATATATTATTTATAAAAAAAATACTTTGAAAATAATTCATGTAAAATAATAATTAGAAATACTCATATTCTTGAATATATATTAATGAAATGTCATGGAAAACTTTTGTTTATTTTCATTACTATGATCATGAATATCATGGAAATTTTTAAATAATTTATCAGTAATAAATTTATGATTTTAACTCAATAAAATTTATTTGATTTTTTTTAAAAGTCATTGAATTAAGTGAACATAAATGGTGTTTGAAAAACTCTCACCCATAATTAGGGTTATTTAAGAAATAGCTATATAATGTAGTTTTGAAAAACATAAAATAGCGTTTTTTAAGCATAATTTTCATTTGAAATTATAAAATACTCATATTAGTATACACACCATTACAATAATTGTTTTGAATAAAAACATAAACATGATAATATAATGGAGTCTCTTTTACAGAAGAGAGAGTTTTGAACCCCACAAATTAAAAGCATTCAATCTAATTTCCCAAAATAAAAAAAACTATACATTAACTAAAAGAGAGAAAATTTAGATTATTTAGAATAGTAACTATACCTTATATAAATATGACTTTCAAAATATAATTTTATTTTATTGATTAAATGTTTTATAAAGTGAAAAAAAATTATGTAAAAATAATCACTTGCATATGTGTTTTAAAAAATAACTGATGAAAATAAATGGTTTATTAAATTGGGTTTTTGAAAATAAATTTTTCAAAGAATTAAAAAACATGAAATCCCCATAAAAAATATGAAGAACCTTCTCTTGAAGGTGGTTTCTTATTTATGTATGTTCTCTCTCTATCTATCTCTTGATCATTATCTATCACTCCAACATTTTAAAATTCTAATCACAAATGAGTTTATAATGATTGATCCTTATATATATCAATTTTCTACTATATATATATAATTAAAAATAAAAAACTAGTACAAGTACAATTCTATATATATCCTTATTTATATCCTATCTATATACAACTATATCCAGAATCGAGGGAGATATTTCTATCTTTAATTATCAAAAGAAGAAACTCAATTTTCTTGGATATCCAACCAAGATAAATGGTATGTATATAAACTATAAAAATAAAAAGATATATATACATATAAATGGAAACTATTTCATTAATTTTCTATTTTTATCGTACCCCAATAAGGAATATATATATATATATATATCCTGCTACTTGGATCTGTGTAGGTCAAGGAGGGAGATAACACATTAAAGTATTATTGTAGAAGATATTTATATTTATATTTTATGGTCACATTTTATTATATATATATAATCCTATTTTCAATCGGTTTGATCAACCTTCTTCATGAAGAATCATTGAAACGATACAACTCATATGGAAAATATTGACCCTGAATACACAAAATAGATTCAGTTTGATAGGATAATCTAATCTAATTTTATTTATGAATATATTTTTTATTAACATAGAAAATAAAAATGATTCCAATGATATAATAGGTGAATAGATTCTCATTTGATGGATTTAATAATTTTAAAATATGATAAGCCTGGATATGTTGGAGATTGTATAAGAAAGTAGAAGATAATGTAATGGTTTGAGCCAGATTATTTTCTTTATGAAGGATAAAACATATCATCGTGAAGAAGAAGAAATCACATCGAGGTTTTGTTTGGGTCTGATTGATATTGAAGAAGAAAACTGAAATGATTATATGGTTGAAACATGTTTGATAATCGGTGGAGATTCAAACAAAATTTTAAATTTTGGTGAATGGTACCTACATATGCAATCCCATATTGGATGTTTTTCTGGTCTCTCACTCCTATATTAGTTAACACATCTCATTGACTCAACTGATGCGAGTAATGTGTTCCTCTCTGGGTGTTATCATGTTTTAGACCCGCACTGTGGCCCACATGTCCCCTAATATCATTGGGAACACTATGTGGATTCTATGAAATGACTCACACCCTTTCCACTAAGAGGCTAGCACTTTCTAATGGTTTAGATTTTTCCTATGCATGCTTGAATGAGCTAGCTAGTTACAAGTTGGATGTATATATATATATATTAGGTTAAATTTAAATTACAGAATTAAAGTAAAATTAATTGTATAATGTTATTTATATCTTGTTTTACAAAAATATTTTTCATAATTGTATTTTTAATTATTATAAATATATTATTAAATTTCAATTTTAGTAATCTAATATTTCAAGAATATATGTATTTATTTCATCTTACAATAATTATTAATAATTATATTCCTAGTGTAATAAAATATATTATATATATATGATTTATTGAGAGATAATATATACAATACTTACAACATATAAAATATATGATTTTGAGAACAATGAATTGATATATTTTAAAAAATCAATAAATTATAAAAAAAATTATTCTATATAAAAAGTGTTTTTTTGAAATAATATAATGTATATATAGCCCTAAATATACACGTTTAAATAATTAAATATATTTAGTTTTTTTAATATAATTTATAAAAAAATTAATTAGAAAAATAAACCATAATTTTTAATATAAAGGTAATTTTAAATAATTATTTTTCGTTAAAATAAAATTTCATTAATAAAAGATTATAATTTATAAAAAAATTTAAATTCAAAATAATTTTTTAATTTTAATAGAAAACAAAATATAGCTTGTCTTATTCTATCATTTAATAATAATTTATTATATTTACATTGAAGAAAATAAAATATTATTTCTTAAAAAATATTTTATGAATTTAATATATTATAGTAAAAAACATATTATGAATTTTAAAAAACATTTATTGTCATAAAATAGTATATTAAATCATATCATAGTTGATATTGTAAATTATAAAATAATTTATTTAATTAACATTAATTAAAATAAGAATTTGATTAAATATTTTGGATGTTACATATCAATTCTCAAAATCATGTCAAATACCCATAAAGGACACCTAATAATATTTCTATAGGAACTGTTATTATAAACATTATAATAAATTCCATAACTCTTAAAAGATGGATAATTGTTCCTTAATTATCATGATCTACTTAAATGATTAGCCTAGCATAGACCCTTCCCTGGTCTAGGATCTAGCAATTAGAATATGGCCTTAACTCAGATAATTCCCAAGTTCTCCACATAAAAGACATCTAATTACAAGGAAATTCATTTTTTTATTCAATTCATTTCTACATTGATAACATCTACCCCTTCCTTTGAGACATTATCTGTGGTGATTATTCCCATATTCTTATCATAATGAAAATTTAACATTGATTACTCCATGATCATTTTTGAAATTCCTCGACCCCTGAAGCCTGAAGCTAGTGAATTATTTTATTAGCTAAGCATTTTTTAAGGAAACAGATATCTAAGGACTTTATATTTTAACATGATTTTAAAGAAATATTGCATATTTAAAACCCATAAAAATGGTAAAATAAAACAAAACAAGATATATAATAAAATGAAATAAACTGCATCCTAAAAAATATATTCAACAATTTATTATTTATTACATGGAAAAGAAACATAATAAGGATGAGATCAAATTCTCAGTAAGGGTATGTAAAATGAAAAAAATAATAAATAAATAAATACAAACGGGTAAATAACTCATCAATCTTTCCATTTAAACTACATGATATGGAATAAAAAATATGGATTATAAAAACACTCCAATAAATACCATTTTATCAATAAACTAATAATAAAATACATTGATATATATGTCGATGAAGTTTCTAAAGGATAAATAACATATGAGTATAAATGAATGAGATTCTTAATTATTGAATTATGTGTTTCCCAGGTGTATGGAACCTTTACCATCGTGACATTTCACATGATGCTTTAGTATATCATGTATAACACCATCAATTTTAGTCAACTATTCCATCTCATGGGACTATCTATATAAGAAGGGTCTATAGTAGGCCCCTTCTATCACTTAATATGTCAAATTCATTCCACATATTAAAATTTTGAAGCATAAACAATATAAATATTCTCATTAAAACTAGTATTATATTTGTTTTTACATTAACCACAAAGAATTAATTGTATCAAAATAATACATCCAGGGTCAAACATATCATAAACCCATCAATAAAATATGGTAGATGGTATCATTTGAAAAATACCTCAATTAAACCTAAAATCTAACAGAATATGTTGACATGGATGAAGATAATCTTAAAAATTCCTTAATTATTTCTAGAGTGAAAATCCCATTTTTACATTTAAATCATTTAAAACCCATGAATTATAAAATAAAACATTAACATTAAAAATAACCATATAGTATTGTAAGGTAATATTCAAAATATTATGGATTCGTGATGGTTTAAAAATACTCTCACATTTCATATGTTAAAAAATCATTCATTCCGTATATTTTGGAAAAGTCATAAAGTTCTTCTTTTTTTGAAAATGTTTGAATGATTCCATTTGAAAACCATTTAATGATATTAAAAATGGAAATAAAATATCCATTATAATACATTTATATCTATGTAAATAAATTTTAAAATTAATATGAATAATATAAATATCGTGAAAAAGATTTTCTAATTAAATCATTAAACATTCAAGGTGTCCCAAACCACTTTGAAAATTTTAATAATAATCCCCATGAAAAGATAAAATTTAACAAAACATTAAATAACATATTAATAAATTAATTAATTAATTAATATTTCAAATTGGTTTTATATACACCTTATAAATTTTTTTGGTTTATAACATCAAACTATGCCTTAATGAATGGAGATTGAGACAATGTCTCTAACTTTGCATTTCCTTTGGGTTATTCGTCCATTATCCTCATTTATATTTGTTTTAAGTTCGTTAATAACTTATCAAGACACATATTAATATTTATTAAATCATATATTAAAGTATTAAAATATATTATTACCTATTCGTTATCATTCATTATTTATTTTCACTAATTCTAGTGTTAATTACCTAGTTTTTTTGTAAGTTTTGACATTTTTTTGTAGTTACTTTTACTTATATCATCGTTTAGTAATCTATAGAATTTAAACCATGATTTAAATATTATATTTATTTATTTTATATGTATATATAATAATCAATACAATTTTGAGATATGAAATGAAATGCAGTGTTCCTGATGATGGTGGATCACATATATGCATGAACACTACTTTCATTTTTTTGTCTTCCAAAAATAATGAAAAATAAATTAAATATATATGTATGTTAAAATTATATTACCATATATATGTCATATATATCCCATGTATTGATTAAAACATCGATTTATATGTTCTATGTGTAGTGTGAATGAATGATATCGCTTTGAGGAGGAGGAAGTCCAGACATTCAAAAACATTCTTATAGTATATACAAAAAATGTAAATTAAAATTTTATGTTTTATAAAAAAATTACATAAGAATAAATAAAAAAATATAATATTTATATATAATATTGAAATATCATTTCCTTTATAATTATTCACCACTATTAGTGGTAGTGGAAAAATGAACAATCATTGTTTATTGAGGCAGTACATCTTCGTACAGAGAAATTATATGTTTGTTGGGCATTAGATAGAATTTTGTGAAAATATCTGTATATCTATTAATATGAAAAAATTTCAGTATATTAATTATACTTTTTTATTATATAATCTTGTAATAATAAGAAATTAATAGTGGGGAAATATATCAAACATAAGTAATCATTGAAGAACGTTACATTGTTTTCAGGTAACTCCATTTAGTTTATACCAAAAGGATTCCTTGGATGGATTTATACCCAAAAATAGTATTGTATTATTGATATATATGTGTTTTTAGATTATTTAGGTTCGTGTTAGTTGAGCTATAAGGCTTAATGTGGTGTGGTGAAGTGAGAGAGGAGGTGTCCTTTTATAATGATGATGAGGGGTACTTTTGAAAACATCAAAACTATTATATTAATATTAATTATTTTTATTTTAAAAATGGATAAAAATAGATTTATTTATAAAATAATATTATTATGTGTCAAATTTCATACATCCAATAGAAATTAGACCTATTTAGATTATTTTTAATCCTTGTTATTTTTTATTAACCCTTATTTTACCAATTTAATTATTATCATAATAACATGTAATTTACGCATTGTCTATTAATAAAATTACAATCAAATTCCAAAAAGACCAATTATTTAGTCATTGATTCCATTTTAATAATTATACCATTCATTTGGTCAAATTTTGTTTTATTTAATTTAATATCATTCAATAAAATATTATTTATCTTAAAATATCAGCAGTGTCAATTATGACTCTATTCATTATTTGAGTTTATAAAAATAACATAAATTCCCTATATGATTAAAATAAATCATTAAAATAATAAAAAACATGTAAATGTACTCCATAAAATTCATGAATGTCATTAATTCAAAAAATTATATTAGTTTTAATATTTTTAATACCCTTTATTTGAATCTTCCATTAAAGAGGCAATTACTACAACATCATAATGTCACCGTTTAATTTAGTAATTTCTTTGCCAAAAAATATAAATAAATTAAAATGATGTAGGAAATAATTTTATATTTCTAACTAATATATGAAGTAGAAAATATAACTTATATAACCCCATTTTAAAACTGTTATAGTTATGAGAATCTTGATTATGACAACTTTGTAATTACTTAAAATAAAATATTTAATATGTAATAGTCAAACACAAGTGTCCTAAAAGGTCATAACTTCATCCCAAGTATTATTTTGGATGAATGAAACTCATATAATTAATTTTAAACAATTATTAGGATAATGTATATTATTTTTACATTTAATTTACATATTAACCATTAACCATGGTAATACAAATAATTACAAAAGTTACTTTTCCTAAAACCCAAAACTGAAATGGACCTATTTACAAATTTTGGACCCTTTTATTCAAAATATAGAATCAGTTTTTCTTAATTCAAGACCCATAATTTGTAGAAATTAAATTAAAATTAATCTCATTGATAGAAATAGAAATCATGTTTTTAAAGTAAAAGCACCCAAAAGTTCACCAACTTTGATATCCGATTTAAATGTGTAATTTATTCCAATTACTTAAGATGAATTAATTTATAAAAAATTTATCTAATAATAATTTAAAAAAATCATAACATAATTTAACTATATATATAAATTAGTTTAAAATTTAGTTTTGAACTAAAATGGAGTGTTTTTCACACTTCATCAAAATATGAAACTTCTATGAAAAATACCAAAAATTAATCAAAAGTAATTTTTTATATCCCAAATTAAAATAATATTATTTTTTGAAAAATAATTTAATTAAAAGTTTCAAAATTTTATTTAAAATAGGATCTCCATTAAAATTATGTTCAAATTCTTTAATTTAAATACAGTTTTTAAGGTGTAAAATTTGATTTATTCTTATCAGATGCCTATAAAATCATTTTGAGGACTATAAAAACATTTGATTAAATTTATAAAATATAAATATAATAATTTTGTTAACACTATTAATTCATACAAATTTAATTTCTAGGTTGTTTTAAATAATAATATTAATAGAATATTTTAGTGTGTTTAAGATTGATGTTCCATGCAGTATAAACAATCAAAGAAATTGAATTTATTTTTGAAGAGAAGTAATATCAAATATTGTGTTTTTATATTCTCCCCTATATTAATATAGTGAGTCCTATTTATTTTGAACTTAATATGAAAAAATAGCTATTTTACTTTTCTAAATATCTTTATTGAATTCCCACATCGAAAAAATAATTAATGAGACATCCACTTTGAAATAAAGAAAAGGAATTTATAAGGTCACTTTAGATAACAAAAAATAGGGTTCCATGTAGGAAAACATGGAATTGGAAGATAAATATAACAATCAAGATCTGTTGGAGAGTGGCAGATAACATGATTAAAAGAATGCTAACAATCACAAAGCTATAAATTTGTGATGTTCTAAGGGACAATTTGATTTTTCAAAAATGTAGGTACTAGGATACAATTTTTGGTTTTAAGATCCTTTCTCTAGAGTTTAATAATTAATTTACTTCATAAACTATGAACATAAGGAAACATACCTACAAGACAAGTATAGTTTCACTATTTAATCAACTTCTACCACATACTAATATTTCTTTCCAATTGATATTAAAAATGAAAAATATTCAACTTATCTTAATCGTATAGGGTTCTGAAAATGAACTTATACATCATTTATCATATCTTTTAAATTAATAAAACCATTTTTTACTTTCCAAGACATCATGTAGGCTAGGGTTAGGTGATTCAACCTTGTAACCCTTTGGTTGTGGGTTTAGGTCCTGTGACCTTACCGGATGCAACACTTTATTTCCCAACATGCAGGTTGCCCTTCTTCTAAAAATATATTATTATAGAATTATTGAAATAACGTTAATATATTAAATATAATAGAAATTTCTTAACCTTAAATAGTAATTTCTAATGTTAAACTTAATCCTTTCCAACCTTAAGACTCATCCAAAATACCTCTATCCAAATAAATAGTCCAAAAAGGTCTCTAAATTTCTTCAACAAATATTAACATAAAATTATCCAAAAAATGTAATGTAAATATTACTGTCAAATACCAAATATTTATTCACCTAAATAACCATGATAAAAGATTCATTCTTAATAATCATTAATAAAAAGTACTGTAATATAATCCTTGTTTATTTCAATTATTCATATAACCAGTACATCATTGATAAATTACCCAAATGGCATAATTATTTAATCCATGCATCATTTTTATTTATCAGTGGAAAGATCATATGATGGACTGTTATCCATTAGTTTTTTATGTATCTTCCCTTCATGATTATTGAATTCTCTTGCACAGTACCCTATATAATTATAGTTAAAGCATTGATGATTGGAAAATTTATTCCTTTCTTTAATATCATGATCTTATTGGCCATTTTCTCGACACTTAAAGCCAAATCCTTTCGAATTAGGAATATACTATTGTGTACCCTTCCAAAATTATCAAAAGTGGTTAAATCCGTTTTTCCTTATTCCCATTATCCATCACATTCCTAGATATCCTCTTGTTATCATTCTTCCCCCAAAATCCATAATTCCTAGAAAATTCTTTCTCTATATCGTTGTCACATAATATTAGGGTCTCATTTGACGATAATGTTCCGGAGAATAGTTCTCCTATAAATATTGTATTAAGAAAACATGATAAATGATCAATTTTATTCTTTGGATCATATTCATTAGTGAGCTGAAAATTCCTTCTACTAGGCACCATTTCAAAATAATCGACATAGAGTAGTTTAGATCATATCATGTATAATACAAAAAATAGTGAAATACAAAAGATAAGTAGAAAAAAAATTATTACATATTATATTGGGGCCTAGTTGATGATATAGGTGATGAGGGTTTAAAGATATTTCTTCTGTTTTATATGTTGGTTTTGATAAAATGAAAATGCATCACATGGTTTTCGAAACAATTGTTTTGGTTTTTTGTTTTGATAAGCATTAGAATCCTTCGTTCTAAATTATTTCAACCTAACTAAAATGGAATGAATGTAATAAGAGTGAATGTAATGTTATGATACTTTATAATGTAAAATGTGAAGATGTGTTTCTGTTTTTGAATTCTCATAAATCATAAGTAATGTGGTAGAACATATGATGCAAGCTTGATATAAAAATGGGTTAAGTGAAAGGTATGAATGGTGGGGACTATTAAAAATATGTGAATGGTGGAGACTATTAAAAATATGTGAATGGTGGTGACTATTACAAAGCTATTAATGGTGGTGACTATTACAAAGCGGCGAATGGTGGTGACTACTGCAAAGCTGTGAATAGTGGTGACTATTCCAAAGCTATGAATAGTGGTGACTATTAATAATCTGTGAATGGTGCTGACTATTGAAAATCTATAAATGGTTGTGACTATTGAAAATCATTTAATGTTGGTGAATATTGAAAAACTGTGAATGGTGATGGCGATGGAATATTCATTCTGATGTAATAGTCATGCCGATAGAATATTCATGTCGATGAAAGAAGAAATTAGGCATGTCATGTCGACATGGTAATGAATTTGATTATCATAGAACTCAGATTCATTTCGATGGAATGGTTAGGCCAATAAAAAAATAGAATATCCATGTCATGACCACATGGTAATGACTTTGTTTTTCATCGGACTCAGATTTGTGGTGATGGAATAGACATGCTGATGGAATAGTCATTATGATTGAATAGTCATTCTTATGAAAGAAGAGATGATTCATGTCATGATGAAATTGTAATGACATTGTTTTTCATCAGACTCAAATTCATTTTGATGGAATAGTTGTGCCGATGGGAATAGTCTTGTTGATTGAATTATTCGTGTCGATGGGAATAGTCGTGTAGATGGTAATAGTCCTTCCGATGGGAATAGTCATGACAATAGAAATAGTAGTATCGTTGGACATAGTCATTTCGATAAAAAAAAGGAAATATTTGTGATGATGAAATGGGAAAGTGAAGATATTATTCATGTCATGCCGAAACAGTAATGACATTGTTTTATATCTAAATCACTGGGGAAATTGAATGAAAAGATATGGTGTCGATTAAAGACCATAATATCCCAAAACAATCAAACTTCACCATTGTACCCACATTTAAGGTTTTTTAAAAGAAAAATTATTTTGGTTTACTGGAATAATAAATGGGTATGGATATAAAAATGAAAGAGTTAAAGATTGAGATGAATTTTCTATAAGATTTAAGAAGCTCCAAGAAACTCTCATGAAGTCAAAAGGTATCCCATTATTTCAAGGTAAAATTCCTATTTGAGAAAATTTGAGTGTGTGGATAAAATTTTGGATTCATGCTGATTTTCTCCTATAAAATGAGGATGTATTTTGTAATTTATGACAATGAGTAATATTAACATGAGAGGAGAGAGAAGATCCAGGTTTTAGATATAGAATAAAAGGTTTTAAAATGGTGTTTATTCAATTTGTCATGGCTGTTGCATACATATTTTGAAGTTATTGGATTGAGAATTATCATACTGAGAGCATCGTACTTAGGGTAATCAGACTGATTGATTTAAATAGTCCAATATGTTACTACCTTTCTTATAGGTAAGGAAAAGAATTTTTTTTACAATTGAATACATTTGGTGAATTGAAATGAATCATAGGTAACATGATATGATACAAAAAAATGTATTACCCTATTATTCTTTGAGGGTTCACGTGCACTAGATGTATTTTTTCATACTACTACATGATTGTAAGGGTACATCCTAGTCTTTGTAATCTGAGTATTGATTTCAGTGGATTTTATGGTATTGTATCTTTTCCTAACCATACAAATGACGTAGCGATTCATATTGAATAGAGAAACTTGTAAATCCTGTGTTCCTTTGAATGTGTGTTTATTTGCTTCTCAGCAGTGAATTAAATTCATTAACAGGAGGAGAATGTTTTTTAAATTGAATTGAAATATAAAAAAAGAGTTTCACTGATTCACCCGTCCTCCTCTCAGTGATACAATAATCCAACTGTTAACATATAATTCGTATCAAATCCAGGTTCCCTTCGTTATTCATTGCTACGGGAGAATGTGAATTTCATGAACAGTAAAGGTATTCCAGTTTTTCAGGAGAAGAACTATCATATCTAGAAATATAGAATGTTTCCATATATTATACCTATCTGTTATGATGTTCTAGAAGATGCAACAGCTAGGTTTCCCACCATGGATGATAGTAATCTACAAACACCTGTTGACAAGAAGTTTTAGGAGAATAATGGGAGGGCCAATAATGTTATATTATCATCACATTCTGAAAGTGAATTCTTGAGAGTGAATGGTTTTTCCATAGTTAATGGTAAATGTAAAAAATGAAAAACCATATATGAATGAAATAAAAGTGTAAATAAGGAAAAGATACAAATATTGAGATTGAAGTATGGATATTTGAATTTTGGGGATCATGAATGTATCGGGGAATTATATACTAGGTTGAATGAAATTGTGATTACTCTCAGATGTCTTAGTGTAAAGCATAAAGACTCTATAGTTTTTGAAAATATCTTTATAATCCTGCCCAAAAAATATGATGCAAAATTTTATTCATTATAAAAAATAGATCCGGAAACATTATCTTTTGATGGTTTATATTTCACTCTTATCACATATTAAATGATAAGATAAAATTCTATGAAGATAAAAACAATGGTTTATAGGGAAATTTCTTTCATGTCATTGAAGAAAAAAATCAAAGTAGATTGTTATTAAAGATGAATCTGGTTATTATGATTTTGAAAATTATGTATGTAAAAATCTCAATAAAATTCTATAATTGTTTTCTAACTATGTGAAAAGAGGTACAATGAAATACAAATGGAAAATTTTGTTAAATTTTTTTGAATGTGGGGGTGTTAGTCACATTGCGGATAATTTTCCTTGATGAAATAATGAAGAGGATGGGGATATTAGAGAAATAAATACAAAAAGATCATGGAGGAAAAAGAGAGACAAAGGAAGAGAAAAGAAATTCTTCAAATCATAAGTGAAGAATTTAATTGTCCAAAGATGATGAATAATAAGAGAGTTATGTTGAATCCAAAAAATCTATTGAGTATGGTAATGAAAGTACAATCATTTCAACAGTGAGTGAGGATGAATTTTCAAGTTGTAGTTATGAAGAAGAAGAATATCAACTAGAAATTCATTTTAAAGAAGAGTTTAAATAATGTCTGAGAAAGATCAGAAGGATTGAAAAACAAACCACCGAATTGGAAGATGGATTCTAAAGCATCCAGTAATGATTATCTGGTGAAAAATAAAATCTAGTTAAATTGATTGATGATTTAATGAAGTCTTTTGGATTTAAAAAGAATGGTAATGTTCCTTTGGAAGTTGAGCTTCATGAAAAAGGAGAAGAGTTGGAACATGTCCAACAAAAACTTCACGAGGCTAAAAATAAATGTTTATGTTTCCAAAGCTCTATCACTGATGTTGGGTAATGTTCTCATAATGAATAACATGAGAAGATTCAATTAAAGATACCATCAAAGGGTAAGAAGATGAATGGAATTGTTCCTCAAAAGAAGAATAATTTTAATGTAATGTATGTGGTCAAAGTGAATAATGCATAAGTTACAAAATATCATGACTCTGAAAACGTTATACCTATATCCAAAAACATTTCAAATATTCCTATTCCAATCATGGTTGAATATAAGAATAAATATAAAATTGAAATTGAAAAGAAGATGGTTGAGAAATGTTTTCACAATTCTAATCAGTATGGTGGTTTCAAAAGAAAATAAACTTTCTATTAGTATTACTAGTATTGTGGGATATTTAGGCACACATCATGTATGTGTTGGTTAAATCAACAAAATTTATATTATCCCATGGGTTGTGAAAATAAGATATTGAGGGGGATTCAATGTCCTCAAAGGTAGAAAAATGAGATTGTTTTCTTGAAGAAATCTGAAAAGAATGATGTTATGATTGAAAATAGGTTCCAACCCATGGAAACGATTTGTGAAAGATGTGAACAACCTGGAAACCTTGCAAAAGAATTTCATTTTTTGATACCAGCATCGAAAAAGATTCCCAATTCTCAAAATATAATGGTGAATAATTAAAAGAATGGAGAAAATGTACTAGTTGTTAAAACTAACTTAAGAGGCATGAAAGGATAACGACCCTGGATACTTGATAGTGAGTGTTCTTTTGACATGATAGGGGACTTAAACTTGTTGAAGGATTTGATAGATTTTAATGAATGCATGTTGAAATTTGAAAATGATAAATCATTGGAAATCAAAGATGTTGGGTCAACCATCATTGGAAAAGAAAATATGAGATCTAAGAAAACATTGTATGTGGATGGGCTGAAACAAAATCGGCTAAGTATTTCAAAATTATGTGATGGGGGTAACAAAGTTATCTTCAATAAAGATGGATTTATTATAAAGAGTGAATTAGATAGAAAGATTGTTCCAAGAGGTCAACGTACGAATGGATACATGTTTCAGGTTGGTGATTCAAAAATATATTTTTACATAAGTATGGTGGATGAAAATCAGTTGTGTCCTAAAATTATTGGGAATATGTGTTATAGAAACATGTTCATGTTATATGAATGAGACAGTTTTCGAGGCACTCTTGATTTTCCAACAAGTAGAGATTTGTGTTGCACTATTTTTTTAGAAAAGAAAGATTATAAATTTTGTGCATTAGAACGTTGATATTTGTTCAAAAAACCCCTAAAGAAGATCCATATCGATATATGTGGTCCAATGAGAAAACTATCAACACTTGTAGATAAGTACGACAATAATTTCATTAATTATTTTACTCACATTACATTTTTTATGTACATGAAACAAAAATCAGATGCATTGATAATGTTTAAAAGTTTCATAAGAAAAGATGAGAAATAATGTGAGTAATCTTTGATAAATTTGAGAACATATAATGGTGGTTAATCCAGAAGTGAAGAATTTGAAAACTATCTTGGGAAGCATGGAAATTCGAATGAGTATTTCACTCCATACATTCCCAAACAAAGTGGGGTTGATGAAAGAAGGAATATAATCCTTGTGGAAATAGGAAGAACCATGTTACTTGAGCCTGGAATTTCCAATTACTTTTTAAGGCATGACATGAGTACTACTATATATATTCTGAACCATTGTTTTTATAGGCCTAAATAAGTTAAGACTCCATATGAATTTTTTTAATAAAAAAACTCCATGTTTGACGAACATTAATGTTTTTGGGAGTGATTGTGTTATAAAGAAGAAAGGTGGAAACTATGTTATGTTTGAGAATAAAGGTGAGGAAGAATTATTTCTTGGATATTATTCAAAAGGAAGATGTTAAAGATTATTCACAAAATAAAAAAAAAAGAATTTTTGATTCAGTTAATGTAAAAGTGATTGAAGTATCTGAGAAAGAGAAAAATCTACATGAATACAATAAAGTTAAGCAAGTGGAAGAATATAATTCTGATAAGGATACAATCAATTATAATCATAATGAAGGTGAAGAATCAGACACATCTATTTCCATTGATGAGGATGATAATATTAAATCACATCCCTAGATGAGGAAATGTGTCAAAGAACACAATATAGATATTGATCAACATCAGATGGTTCAAACAAGAAGAACAACAGATTCCATTACACATACTTCTTTGTATTAAAAAGTGGAACAGAATGATGTGAAAGAAGATTTTGAGCATCCGGAATGGGTTCAACCCATTAATAAAGAATTGGATCAGATTTAAAATAATAACACATGGAAACTCATACACATGCCTAAAAACAAAAACATATTTAGCACAAAATGGGTTTTATGGAATAAGATTAATGAAAAATGAGAGGCTATAAAAACAAAGAAATATTTTTTTCCCAGGGGTATTCACAGATTGAGCGTATTGATTTTGATGAATCCTTCTCTCTAGTGGCAAGAAATAAAACAATCACAATATTACATGCCATTTCTGCACAACAAGGATACATAATCATTCAAATGGATGTTAAATCTACATTCCTAAATGGTGACATTTAATAAGAGGTTTATATTGAACCACCTTATGGCTTTGTTATGGGAAAATATGAATGTTATGTGTGTATATTGAAAAAAGAATTTTATGGACTAAAACAATTTCTGAGAGAATCGAATTCCAAATTGGATACATTCTTAAGAAAGATAAATTTTAACAAAGAGTGGATAAAAATCATTACATCAGATAAATTCAAGAGTCTTCCATTATTTTAATTGTTTATGTTGATGAAATTATATTTTATGAGAATGATGAACAAAATTATGAATGCTTTGATGAAGAAATGAAGAATGTGTATAAAATGTCCATGCTGGGGAAATGAAGTAATTTCTTGTTTGAAAAATCCAGAAAAATAAATAATACAGTATCCTCTCCCATGAATAGTATTCAAAATAAATTCTCAAGAGGTTTGTCATTGAAAATTCAAAACCTGTTTCCACACCAATTTCAGTGGGAACAATGTTTAGTAAAGATGGATATGAAAAATATGTTGATAAAAAATAGTATCGGAAGCTGATTGAAAGTCTATTGTATTTGATTATCTCAAGACCTAATATTGTGTTTGTTATTACTTTATGTACAGGGATTCAAAGTTCTCCAAATGAATAAAATTTAATTTCAAGAAAAAGAATTATCAGGTACATCAATGGAAAAAGAAACATTGGAATCAAATATGATAGGTCAAATTGTATTGAATTGTTTGCGTATTTAGATTCAGATTGGGCAGGAAATGTTCATGATAGAACATCCTAATATAGTGGGGTATTATTTCTGGGAAAGATAAGTTTTAGTTGGTATTAAAAGAAACAAAATTCAGCAACTCTCAATACAGTTGATTCTGTGTGCATTGCTGCTACTCAAGCCTTTACTCATCTTAGGTGGATGAAAATACAATTGTATGATTTACTTATATAAGTGATGTTACCCTTGCTACTGGGTTGTGAAAATCAAAGTACAATTAATCTCACCAGGAATCCTATGATACATTATCATTAAATACATATTGATATTAAAAAACATTTCATCAAAGAGTAGGTGGAGAAGAGTGAATTGAAGATGGAGTATGTTCTACAATCAGAGAAAGGTTCTGATATTTTCACAAAACCTTTATTAAAGGATTAATTTTCAGAAATGAGGTTGAAAATGGGTGTCCAACCTCTTTATCTTCATTATTTAGGCATTTGTATGTTTCCCATATCTAATATTACCATTTTATTTTATTTTCAAGGTGGAGAATTTTATTGTTTCAAAAATCTTTTGCTTGAAGGACAGAGTTGTGGGTAAGCTGTCAATTCCACATTGTTTTGTGATTAAACTATTATAACTATTTTTTGGAGTGGTTGTTGAAAAATAAATTTATTTGTTTTCAAAGAATAATTAAGAAAAGGTTTTTTTTTTCATGATCATAGGAATATGTTGTCATGATCATAGGAAGAGGTTTTCATGATCATTTTTTTTAATATCATGGTGTTACGATTAATGATTCTTGTTACCTACAACTTGTTAGCTCCTGAAGGCTTAGAATTATTGATATGTAATAAATTTCTTGAGGATACAAAGTTCTGTGATTTATAATACATGGTTGTAAACCAAATCCAATGGGGTGACTGTTGGGACGAAGATGTTGATAAAGGTGATGATGTTTTCAAGAGTTTTCTATTGTTTTAAATGTTGGTTTTGAAGAAAAGAAATCACATTAATTTCTTTTGGAAATAATTCTATTGGATTTTTATTTTTGAATATAATCAGAATCTTGTTTTCAGAAATATTTTCCTCAGGATGATAAGGAAGGAAAGAAACATGAATGAATGGATTGTTATGATACTTTAAAAGGATAAATGTGATGATGATTTTCAGTTTCAAGATCATCATAAATCATAAGAAAAATGGAATAACATATGATGCAAGCTAGATTGAATAAATGGGTAAGTAAAAGTTGTGAATGGTGGTGGCTGTTACAAAGCTACGAATGGTGGTGAGTATTACAATGATGTGGATTGTGTTGACAATTACAATTTTGTGAATCGTACTGACTATTATAAAGTTGTGATTTATGGTGACTATTGAAAATCTGTGAATGGTGGTGACTATTTCAAACCTATGAATGGTGGTGACTATTGAAAATATCTGATTTGTGGTGAATATTGAAAATATGTGAATGGTGGTGACTGTTGAAAATTAGTGAATGGTGGTGACTATTCGAAAACTATAAATAGTTATTATTATGGAATAATTGTGACGATGTAATAGTCTTACTGATTAAAGAATAAATTATATATGTCATCCTGACATGGTAATGACTTTGTTTTTCATCATACTCGGAGTCATACTGGTGGAATAGTCATGTCGATAGAATAGTCATGCCGATGGAGTAGATGTATAGATGGAATAGTTGTAACACCCCAAGATTTTATGAGAATTATTCATTTTAATTTCATTGATGTATTTTGTTTTACGCTTCACCTAGACTATCTTGGGCTATACGCAACACCGTATTAGCCTGTAGTATACACAACAATATTCTTGGCTTGTGATGCACACAATTTCAATTTCTTTCCAATAGAATTCATTTCACACAACACCAAGTATAGATTTTGTTCAATTTCTAACTGAAAAACATTTTTATTATGTTATACGTAACACCAAATGAATCTTTCCCTACATGCAACCCCAACATGACTTGCATTACACGCCAGAAAGACCTTCCCCAATAGCGTGTGTTGTACGCAATACCGAGTTTCACTAAACAACGATATATTATTATAATATTATTATAAACAAGCGATTATGAATAATATTAACTGAATATTTAATTTTATAACATTATAATTCATCTTACACATTTTCTGTATTGACTTATGAGAACAAAATCCAATTTTCGGTTAAAAGAAATATTTATCCAAAAATGATGTTTTATCGCCATTTGATGGCGCACCGATTTTAAATCGAATTTTTGACAAGTTTATAAGTTCAATTTTACAAAATAAACTTTTTCGTTTTAATCAAGATATAAAAAATTTCATTGGAGGAAGTTTTTATATTTTTCTGACAATGTTCTTATTTTGATGAATAGTAAAAACACGCAAAATTTTAGTTATAAACAACTTTTTTCATCTAGATAATTTATATGGTTAAATTATAATAGTAAATTGTTTGAAAGTATAAATAGAATATATTTTTACCATTTAATATAATGTATTTCATTAGCATTAATTTTACATTGATTTCATAGATAAAAACATTTCAACATTTGATAATGTTTTAACTTTTAAAACTTGTTTTCTTAACAATGGGATTAATTTTAAATTAATTACTGTAACTTTTGTGTTTTTTATTTTCAAAAATGGATTCCATATTAGGATTAAGTGGGTTCAAAATCTATTCAAAGGGTACTTTTATTTTTTTGATTTTACTAATAGTAACTACGATAATTTTTATTTACTATAGTTAAAGGTAAATTGGGTAATTAAGGGTAAAAATAAGATTTTAAAATTACCCTAAGACCTGCCAAAATTCTATTTAATGAATAAAAGTGGAACAATATCATTTAAGGGTCATAATTGATTCATTTAATAGACTTTTGACCATGAAAATGATATAATTATTATTAAAACCAAATAATGTGACAACATGTCACTCTCTTATATCTTATAAGTGTAATAATTTAAATGTAGTGATAATCCTCATAAAACATTAAATATAAATATTATCCAGAAAGATAATAAAATTCTGTACATTATGATAATTTATTAATAATTTTTAGGGATTATATAATTATCATTAATGATGACACAATAGTGATGTAGAAATTGTTTTATTGATTGAAATATAAAATAAATGGTTTTAAACATATTAAAATAAATATTATATGAACTAATTAATATTCTACACAAATTTTCTAGAAGAATATGACATGTTAGGAGTTTATTAAATATATTTTTTCGAATATATCCTCTGTGTGGATTTTATTTAAATTCAAATAAATAGTGTCAAAAATTGACACTTTTGTTATTTTATAAATATAACATATTATAAAATATTTTAAAAATAAAAAAAAATTAAAAAATTATAAATTGAAATATATATGGTCTAAAATATCATAAATTATCCAATTATGGAAAATTCACATCACATAAATAATTATTTATAACAATTTAAAAATTAGAATATTAATTCCACAAATAAAATTAAATAGATTAAATAAAGATAAATCAAGTTTATTGGGTTTAAAATAGATTACCAACATGTCTAAATATTATTGGATGATGATATTACAACCCTATATAATCTAGTTTTTGGATTTTAGTTATTTTTTGAGTTTTTTAAGTGGGGATTAAGTTTATTATAAATTCATATTTTAGAGGATCCCAAAAGTGCCTCTCTCCTCTCTTATAAAAGGGCACCTCCTCCCAATCCTCCTCACACAACATTAAGCCTTAAATCTAGACCAAAACCTGCCCATTCCACTTCTCCACATTCCTGGAAACATAATAGAGGTCCTGGTCTCCCTCAAATACCATCTTTAATGCCCTAAGAGAAGGTTTAGAAGAGACGCGTCGAAGAAGAGATAATATCCTTTGCTGATTCATTCAAGTTCATTTATTATTATATTTCCAATTCTTTTTTTGTTTCATAATAAATTAATAACATCAGTATCACTCATATACTTATTTTTTATTATAAATTTGAACCAACCCTATTTCACATTTTACCTATCCTATGAAAAATGAAATCACTACGCGTGCGTATATACGGAATACCGTCTCCACACCGTGGTGTAATCTCTTTTTCCACCACCAAATTACATGGATGGTTATAATTGTGTAAATTATAACTATATATGGTTATTATAACATGACACTAATTCTGAGATATTATATCATCAACTCTAATTCCATTCAATAATTATGGGAATGATATCATCGCTCGTGCGTACGTACGGATTACCGTCTCCATGACGCGATGAGTTTTATTCTCAAGGTTAGCCATTAAAGAATGATTATAAAGTATATATAATAAATAATCATGAAATATATGACATATTAATGATACTAGATTTATGTAAACGTCATTTACTTACTTCCATTCAACTTAATAAGGAAACAAAAACAACCTTCATGCGTACGTACGACCTACCGTGTGAATGAACAGTGAATTTCCTTCCATTTATCGATATATTATATATATGTATATTCTACATATATAATATATAAATCATGTTTTACATTATAGAAGTAAGTAATCATGATCTATGTAATCATATGAATAATTTCAAGTCAAAACATGGATGATAAATGAAATGATTTTACCAAAAACGCTACTTTAACATGGAATTGAAAAATGAATGGGTAATATAAAGTCATAAGTGAATCATATATGATATCATAAATATTATTATGGTTCTGTTACAAATTAATAATATGTTTAAACCCAAAATATAGTAGTATCATACACATACAGAAGTAATAGGACATATGCTAAGGGATAATTTTTCAATCTCATTTTTATCCAAGATTTCTTATACGTTAGTATTTAATGGGGTTATATTCTTCATATATGTCCATAAAAATGATTTTCATAAGGTGTTAAATATTCTACCATGTATTTTTAAAGTCATGTTTACCCCTCTTTGACTTTTACATTGTGTTGTGGAAGGCATCTTTCTTTTGTTTACCATAAAAGGAACTTTTTGACTTTTCAGGAAAAAGTACGAGGAGATTGTTTTTTTAACTTAAACGGGATGAACAGAATTTTATGGTTTCATAACGCCTATTTTTCATGAAGCTTCCTCTACAATATTTAATCATTATTTTCAACAAAATCATTTTCTTTTAAAATTACATGGAATTTTGTGAAATGAAAATGATTTTGAAGAGGAAAGGATATTTTCCACTAGATTTCATTTCAAGTGTTTTTTCAAAACTATTTTCCATCTAAGATGAAATTATTTAGTATGATTATGTTTAAATTATAATCTTTATATTATTTACATTCTTTTATTCTTCTTATGATTAAATGATATCAATTTTTTTATATCGATTATGTTATGATAGGATGATTTTATGAAACCCATTTTATTCATTGAGTTGTGATGAATGATTTATGTTTATTTTACGCACAAGTAAGAATGATTTCGTTATGAGATGGGTGGGAAATATATCTCCATCAAATTCATTGGGTAATGATTTATATATCATGAGATAGACATGGCTGGAACGACAAGTGAATCTGGTTCAGTAATAGAGGGCTAGAACTGCATGTAAACCCGGTTTAGTAATGGACTTTGTTCACTATAATTGTCTTGGAAACAATGACTTGGATACTATATAAATCATAACATGTTCTTAATGGTTTATCACAATTACATTTTTTATTCCCATGCTATTTTATGATGATTAATGTTCCTTTATGATCTATACCTTATGTAGTGCCATGATTTATGTCATTGCTCAAGATTTTGTTGTTTTATGTTCATGTTTTTAAGTTCAAATGTTTATGGATTGTTTTTATGTCCCCCATGTTTACCCTTACAGTGAATTTGAGCTCACCCATTTAATGTTTTCTTTTCCCTGGGATATAAATAAATGTTTTAGGTAAGAAAACAAAAGGGGAAGATATTTATGGGAGATGATGAAGAACTTTCACCAAGATTAGAAGACTATGTTCTGAGTTTCCAAAGACACTAAAATAATACGGTCTTTGGGAGTTTTTTTTTGTTGTGTATTAATTATTCCACACAAGTAATGTAATTTCTATGTACGTCTAGTTTGGGTCTCTATAGTTGGTATCAGAGCAATGGTTTAGTTAACCTTTTGAAACTAGGATGCGAAAACATTAGTGAAATCCCTAAAGGTATTTCTAAGGTATGTCTAGGGATGTCTATAAGGATAAGTATAAGTATAGGTTATAGACCTAGAATTATGGTAACGATCTTCAAATTAAACCTAATATGTAATATGTTGAAGGTACCCCCCCCCCCTTTATTACATAGTTTTCCTATCATGAGTTTTTCCTCTCACACTATTCTTTTTGGGTTTTAGATGATGGTTGGAACCCGAAAGAACCGTGTTGATCAATAGAATGGAAAATGCAATTATTTTTCTCTTGAACAATCATATGTTATAGGATATGGAGTTCAAAATTTTATTGTTATACTTACAAAAGCTATGAATCATTCTGGACTTCTAAATGAGAAGAGAAGTGATCAATATTCTATTGAGTCCTTCATGATGCAACATCCACCTTCTTTTAGTGGGTCTTCTGATCCACTTGTTGCTGAACAATGGATCAGTACCATTGAGATGATATTTTACATACCTATTCCGAACATGAAAAATTAATTCTAACTGTTTACCATTTAGATGGTGAAGTAGACAATTGGTGGACTCTAATTAAGAATACGAGGCCCCAATATGAAATCGAATCCATGGAATTGGATGAGTTGAAGAACTTATTTTTCAATAAGTAATTCCCTCGTGTTCTTAGAAAAAATATAGAAAAGGTGTTCCTTGAGAATTGTCAAAAGGATGATGAATCTATTTGTATATATGAGGAAAATTTTACAAGGCTTATAAGGTATGCATCTGGCATTATCATCCAACCAGAAAGTAAAGTTGATCAATTCTTCAGTGGCTTACAACCAATTCTTCGAAGGGTATTAGCAATAAGATACTTTAGTATTTATGAAGAAATTGTGCATTGTGCTATTAAGGTAGAACTGGAAGTTGGTGTTACATATTTATCGCATGGTTTTGACAAAAAATGAATGATGGAGTTCAAGGAAAAATCTCAGAATAATGCTGAAAAGAAGGTGATCATGCTTCTTTATGCTCAAAGTGTGGAATGAAGCATGGTGGAGATTGTCTAAAATGTACTAGAAAATTTTTCAAGTGTGTAAATGAAGGTCATCGAGTAGATGAGTGAAGATGTAATGGGAAAAATGTTCTTAAGGATGTGAATAGAGAAAAGACTACAGAGAATGCTCCACCTACACTTCAATGCTTCAAGTGAAAGGAAATGGGGTTTTATGCTAATCGATGACCTAATCCAATGGTTAATGATGATCGACATGAGAAACCTCTTAAGGCAAAGGATAAAGGGAAGTCACATAAGATAACTATTTGTGATGTTGAGTATAAAAATGATGTTGTGGAATTATTAAGTATTTATGTAATTGGATTTCAAAATATTATCATGGAATCTCATTTATAGTATCGTGGAATTTTAGAATATCAATGTATTGGATTTCAATAATTGTATGGTACCAGTAACCATGAAAAGTGAATGAAATATTTTTAGAAAGTAGAAGATATGAGAATAATGAAGGGATAAGGAGATAATGAAATGTTTAATAGTATTAATTATCTCATGACTGATATAAGGACAAAGTTATATCATGGTTTCAGTATATTGAAATTTTAGAATTTTGGTATGTTGAAAGAGATAACGTTTGACAGAATTCATGTTTTCACTAATGTTTAATGGGTATTTATTTTTCAATAGAATACATGATTAAGGTATTCACATGTTTGGAATATGACCAACAAGATATATCTTATGGTATATGGGGTATAAATGATGGTATTCACATGCTTGGTTGATGAAATTTCTGGTAATTGTTTTCTTTATACTATGACCTTGGATAGAAATATTTTGGATCGGCCTAATGAATTGAAATGTATTATTTAGGACATAATATAATATTGATTATGGATAGAACCTTTTTTGATATTATTTCTGGAATGTTATAATAGTGTAGTTTTAGAAAAAGGAAAACCTGCAGGATGGGCAGAAACCCATTTTGTCAGAAAAGGTTGCGGGAATCATACCCAAAACCGAAGTGCGATAGGCCTTTTTCACCTACCACAGGACTACAGTAAGTCCCTGGTTAGTAGAAACTCGTTTTTTATTAAGAGGTATGATAAATGAAGAATAAGTCCATTTTGGCAACCATATATGATTAATCTCACAAACAATAGTCATATTGAACCAAAAACATGTAAGTATTTATTTTAATTCAAAAATTATTCAACATTATAAAAATGATCTTGAAAACCAAAAATGTTTTCCTATTTCCCTCATATCTGATGAATAAGATGGTAACATAGATCATCACTAATTTATGGCTTTCTGATTATTGGATTTTTCATAGCCAAGTTTTCTACCACTCTTCATCCAAACATACTGGTTAGATTTCTCTTCCATATCCACATTTTCACCTATATTCTCCTATGTGGAAACCCAGTGATGAGTTACTTTGGGTATCTGTTATGTTTCTAAAGTTCCTTTTTAAAATAATGATTTAGTATTCCTTTTTATGATGTGGGTTTCTATGAAAGAAACTTTCAAGTAGAAAACCATTAATAACCCTGACAAATTTTGAGGGAGAAATTCATTTTATGTGGGGTAGAATGTAACAACCCAAGATTTTATGAGAATTATTCTATTTAATTTCTTTGATGTCTTTTTTTATGCTTAACCAAGATTATTTTTCACTATACGCAACACCGTATTAGCTTGTAGTATATGCAACACTATTCTTGGATTGGGATGCACAATATTTCATGTTCTTTCAAATAAAATTCATTTTACACAACATCAGGTATAGATTTTGTTCAATGTATAACTGAACTATATATTGAGTATGTTATACGGAAAACCAAATGTAGCTTTCCCTACACGCAACCCTGACTTGGCTTGCATTACACGCAAGATCGACCTTCCTCAATAGCAGGTGTTGTACGCAATACAGAGTTTCACTAAACAATGATATTTTTTATAATATTGTTATAAACTGGCCATTATGAATAGTATTAACTGCATTTTTAATTTTATAACATTATAATTCATCTTACAGTTTTTCTGGAATGAGGTATGAGAGAAAAATCCATTTTTCGGTTAATAGAAGTATTTTTAAAAAAATTCAGTTTTGACGCCTTTCGATGGCGCAACCATTTTAAATATAATTTTTGACAAGTTTATAAGTTCAATTCTAAAAAAAACTTCTTCTTTTGAATCATGAGATAAAAATTTGCATTGGATAAAGTTTTGATATTTTTCGGACAACATTCTTATTTTGATTAATAGTAAAAACACGCTAAATTTTACTTAAAAACAACTTTTCTCATCGAGATAATTTATATGGTTAAATTATAATTGTAAATTTTTTTAAAGTATAAATTGAATATATTTTTACAATTTAATATAATGTATGTCATTAGCATTAATTTTACATTGAATTTGTAGATAAAAACATTTCAATTTTTGACAATGCTTTGACTTTTAAAACTCATTTTCCTAACAACAAGATTAATTTTAATTTAATAACTGAAACATATCTGTTTTCAATTTTGAAAAATGGATTCCATATTTGGATTCATTGGGTTCAAATTATATTAATCAGGTACTTTTAATTTTTTGATATTATGAATAGTCACTACTGTAATTTTTATTTACTATAGTTAAAGGTAATTCGGGTATTTAAGGGTAAAAATAAGATTATAAAATTACCCTAAGACCTGAAAAATGATATTGAATGAATATAATACTACCCATATCATTTAAGGGTCTTAATAGATTCATTTTATTGAATTTTGACCCTGAAAATGATATAATTATTATTAAAACCAAAGAAAGTGACAACATGTCACTCTCTTTTATCTTATAAGTGTAATAATTTTACTATAGTGATAAACCTCATAAAACATCGAATATAAATAGTGTCCAAAAATATAATAAAATTATCTACATCATGAGAATATATTTAGAATTTTAGGGATTAAATAATTATAATTAATGATGACACAATAGTGATATAGAAATTATTTTATTGATTGAAATATCAAATAATTGGTTTTAATAATATTAAAATAAATATTATATGAACTAATTATTGTTCTCCACAAATTTTCATGATTAATATGACATTTTAGGAGTCTATTCAATATTTTTTTTTTGAATATATCTTCTATGTGAGTTTTATTTGAATTGAAATAAATGAATAGTTTCAAAATTGACACTATTGTTATTTTATAAAAATAACATATTATAAAATTGTTTAAAAATAACAAAAATATTTAAAAATAATAAATTGAAATATATATGGTCTAAAATTTCATGAATTATCCAATAATGGGCAATTTACAACACATAAGTAATTATTTATAACAATTTAAAATTTAGAATATTATTACAACAAATAAAATTATTTATATTAAATAAGGATAAATCAAGTTGATAAGGTTTAAAATAAAATACTAACATGTCTAAATATTAATTTTTGATGAGATTACAACCCTATCTCATCATATATTTTAATTCTAGTCGTTTTTTGTGGTTTTCGAGTTGGGTTTGAGATTATTTTAAATTAATATTTTAGAGGTTTCCAAAAGTGCCCATCTCCTCTCTTATAAAAAGGCATCTCATCCCTCTCCTCCTCCCACAACATTGAGAATTAAATCTTGGCAAAACCATGACCATTACTCTTCTCCGCTTTCCTAGCAACAAAACAGAGGTCCTGGTCTTTTCCAAATACCATCTTTAGTGCCCTAAGTGGAGGTTTAGAAGAGGTGTGTCGAAGAAGAGGTAACATCCTTTACCGATTGTTTTATGATCATTTCTTCATCTACATCCTCTTCTTTTTTTGTTTCATAATAACTTATTAACCTTAGTGTCACTCATATAATGATATGTTGTTATAAATATGAACCAACCCTATTTCAGCTTCTATCCATCCTATGGAAAATGAAATCACGGTGCGTGCGTACCTACGGAATACCGTCTCCATACCGTTGTGTAATCTATTTTTCCACCACCACCTTACTTGGATGGGTATAATGGGTTAAATAAAAACTATATATGGTAATTATGACCTGATACTAATTCTGTGATATTATGTCATCCACTCTAATTCCATTCAATAATTATGGGAATGATATCATCACTCGTGCGTACATACGGATTACCGTCTCCTCGACGCGATGAGATTCATTCTCCATGTTAACCGTTAAGGAATGATTATAAAGTATATATAATAAATAATCATGAAATATATGACATATTAATGATACTGGATTTATTTATATGTTATTTACTTTCTTCCATTTAATTTAATAAGTAAACAAAAAGAGCATTCATGCGTACGTACGACCTACCATCTCTATGAATGGTGTATTTCCTTCCATTTATAGATCTACTATATATATGTATATTAGGAATATATATTATATATAAATCAAGTTTTACATTCTTAATGTATGTAATTATGATCTAAGTAATCATATGAATAATTAGTAGACAAAACACAGACGATAAATGAAACGATTTTCCCCAAAACGTTGCTTTAACATGGAATTGACAAGTGAAGGGCTAATATAAAGTCATAAGTTAATCATATAGGATATCATAAATATTATTATGGTTCTGTTTCAAGTTAATAATTTTTTTAAACCCACTATACAGGAGTCTTGGATTCATATGGAAAAAATTGGACATAAGATAAGGGATAATTTTTCAATCTCATTTTTATCCAAGATTGCTTATATGTAAGTATTTTCAGGGGCTTTAATTTTCATCCATGACAGTAAATTTGATTTTCATAAAGTGTTTAATATTATTCCATCTATATTTAAAGCCAAGTTTACCACTCTTTGTCTTTTACATTTTTTAATGTAAGGAATCTTTCTTTTGTTTACCATTTGAGAAATATTTTCAGTTTTCTGGCAAAAGTATGAGGAGAATGATTTTTTAACATATACGGCATGAACAGATTTTAATGATTTCATAACGCCTAATTTTCATGAAGCTTAATCAAAAAAATTTAATTATTATTTTCAACAAAATCCTTTTATTTTAAAATTTCATGGCATTTTGTGAAAAGAAAATGATTTTGAATAAAAAATTATATTTTACTCAAGAATTCAATTCAAGTGTTTTGTCAAAATTATTTTCCATCTAAGATGACATTATTTAGTATAATTATGTTTTAAAAATAAAGTCTCTATTATATACATGATTTGATTATTCTTATGATTAAATGATATCCCTTTGTTTTATATTTATTTTTTATGACGAGATGATGTTTATAAACCCATTTTATTCTTTGGGGTGTGATGAATGCTTTATGATTATTTTGTGGAATAAGAAAGAATGCTTTCATTATGAGATGGGTGGGACCTATCTTTACCTCCAATGAATTGGGTACAGATTTATATCTCATGAGATTTATATGTCTGAAACGACAAGTGAATCTGGTTCCGTAATACAGGGCAAGAATGACAAGGAAACCCGGTTCAGTAATGGACTTTGTCCATTATGATGGTTTTAGAAATAATGCCAGGGCTACTATAGAAGTCATAACATGTTCTTAATGGTTTTTCACAATTACATGTTTTATTCCCATGCTATTTTATGATGATTAGTGTTCCTTTATGATCTATGCCTTATATTATACCATGATTTATGTCGTTTCTAAAGATTTTGATGTTTTTGGTTCTTGTTTTAACGTTCAAATGTTTATGGATTGTTTGTATGTCCTCCATTTTTACCTTTACTGGGCATTTGAGCTCACCCTTTTTATGTTTTCATTTACACAGGATATAAATAAAGGTTTTATGTAAGAAAACAAAAGGGGAACATATTTTTGGCAGATGTTGAAGATCTTTCACCATGATTAGAAGATTGTGATCTGAGTTTCCAAAGGCACTAAACTAATACGGTCTTTGGGATTTTGTTTTTGTTAAGTATTAAGTATTCCAAAAAGGTAATGTAATGTCTATGTGCGTCCATTTTGGGTCTCTACAATAGTTTTTCCGATAGAATAGTCATGTCTATTGAATAATAATTCCAATGAAAGAAAAGATGATGCATGTGAAATGACTTTGTTTTACATCAGACTTAATGTCGTGCCATTTGGAATTGTCATGACGATGGAATAGTCGCGCTGATGGAATCATCGTGTTGATGTAATAGTCATGCCAATGAAAGAAGAGATGATGTATGTCATGGTTAAATGGTAATGAATTTGTTTTCAATAGGACTCAAAGTTGTGTCGATGGAATAGTCATGCTGAAGGGAATGGTCATACTGATTGGAATAGTTGTGATGATGGTAATAGTAGTGCTGATTGGAATAGTTGTGTCGATGATAATATTTAGGCCGATGGAAATAGTATTAGTGATAGGAAAGGGGAAGGATTCATGTTTATTGAAAGAGAATGTGAAGAGATGATGTTTGTCATGCTGACAGGGTAATGTATTTTGTTACATCATACTCACAGGTGAAAGTGAAAGAAAAGATATGGTGTTGATGAAAGATCATTATTTCTAGAAATAATCATACTCAACTATTGTACCCACATTTATGGTTTTCTAAAATAAAAATTGATTTGGCTTTCTAGATTATGAAATGGGTATGGTGATACAAATGAAAGAGCCAAATATTGAGATTATGTTTCGAGAAGATTCGAGAAGCATCGAGAAACCGTGACTAAGAATAAGTGTATCCCATAATTTTAGGGGGAAATTCAAGTTTGTGAAAATTTGAGTGAGCGGGAAAAACATTTGGATTCCCTCCAATTATCTCCTATAAAAAGAAGAAGTAATTTATACTTTCTAACAAAGATTATTATTCAATGCAGAGGAGAGAGAAGCTATAGGTTATATAGAGAGAAGAAGTGGTTTTAAAGTTGTGTCGATTCTATTTTTCATGACTATTTCATACTTGTTTTGAAGTGATCAGACCGAGCCAGATGGGATTGGGAGTATCGTACTCAGGGTAATCGGACTTATTATTTTATATAGTCCAATAGGTTATTAATTTTCTTATGGATAAGGAAAAAATGAATTGTTTTACAATTGAATACATTTGGGGAATATAAAAGAATAAAATGTAATAAGAGATGTCACAAAACAAATGTATTACACTATTGTGCTAATAGAGTGCACATAAACTAGTAATATTGTTTCATAGGGCTATATGAGTGTAAGGGTACATCCTACTCATTGATTTCTATAGTATTGTGTGGTATTGGATCATTTCCATACTATACCAAGGACGCAGTGATTCATAATGAATAGTAAACCAGTGTAAATCTTGTGTTCCTTTGGATTTATTTTGAGTTGTTTCTCAGTATGGAATTAATATCATTAATATGATTTTATGGTTGTTTCAATTGAATATAAATATAAAGAAAGAGTATCACTAACTCACCCCTCCCCCTCTCAGTGATATAAGACTCTGACATGGAACTTAAATAATATTGTAACTATAAAAATGGTTCCTTTTGGATTTTTATATATACTTATTCTCAAATTATATGATTGGGTTTTGTTCCCTAATATATTTTTTCTAAATGTAGTTTCCATGGATGCTTCTAAAATTCCTTTCATACAAACTATTACACCCCAACCCCAGGAGCACGAAGCAGCTACCTTCTTTTATTACATTTTCATATTTACAAGGAAACAAGTAACGAAGAAACATATAGTTTAGCAGTATTAGAAAGATAGATTAAATAAAAACACATTATATAATGGGAAAATAAAATAAAACGTGATACATAATAAAATGAAATAAACTGTATCATTGAATGATTATTCAAATACTACGTCGTCATAACCAAGGAAAAGAAACATATTAATGGTGATATAAAATTCATAGTAATAGTATGTACATTGGAAGTAATAATAAATAAATTAATATGAAAAGGTAAGTAAGTAATAACACATTCCATTTAAATAACAAGATAAGGAATAACCAATATGGGAAGGTTGAAAAATGAAACAAATTTTATTTTTCAATAAAATGATAATGAAATTAATCCATAGATATGTTGATGAAAAATGTAAGGGATAAATAATAACTAAGTGTAAATAATGGAGAATATTAATTATTTAATTCCATGTTTCATAGGTATATGGAACCTTTACCATCGAGACCTTTCAAATGAAGATTTAGTAAATCAGGTAAAAACCTATCTATATTTTCCATCTAGTTCAACTCATGGGAATACTAATGTATTAAGGGGATATATTGGGAAACATATGTCACTAACTAAGTCTAAATCATTCTTTCTATGAAAAAGGTGAAACATAACCAACATAAAAATTCATATTAAAACTAGCAAGAAAATTGTTAATACATTAACCATAAACCATAAGTGGTATCAAAATAGCATATCCATAGTCTAACATATCATAAAAACTTCAATAAAATATTCTTGATCATATCATAAAAATCATCTTTCATTAATCATAAAATCTAACAATGTATATGGACATAAATGAAGATAATCTAATAAAATCATTAAAAATTTCTTGAGGTAAATTACCCTTTCTTACTTCGAATCCATTTAATAGTAGAAAAATTAGAAAATAAAAAAATTCCTTCAAAAATTAAATTTTTTTCATGTATGAGAAGCTTCAAAATGTTAATGAATCATGATGGTTGAAAAATCCTCTAACACCACATTAGTTAAAAAAACATTCCTTCAATATTTTTTTCAAAAAATCCATAAAGTGCCTTATTCTAGAAACCAAAAGGAATATTAAATTTTAAAACCATTGATTAAAATTATAAATATAAAAAATATTTACTTTATAATAATTTTATATCCATGTAAATAATTATGTAAAAAAATATAATGAACATTGATATAGAGGAAAATATTTCATAATTAAATTTGTAATAATTAAATGTATCTCATACCACTTTGAACATTTAAATCATAATCCTCATGAAAGAATCACATTTAACAAAACATTATATAACATGTTAATAAATAAATTAATGAGCAGATGTATCAAAGGTTTTTTATATACACATTATAAAAGTGTTTTAGATTATTACATCAAATTATGCCTCAATGAAAGGACAATTGAGATGAAGTCCCTTACCATGTGTTTCCATTGGGGTGATCGTCCTTTAACATTTGTGTACAATGCTTTTAAGTGTGTTACTAACTTATTAAATAACTATATAAATTTTTATGTCATAATATATCATCATATTATAATATATTATTACCTGTTTTTTAACCTTCTTTGATTTTTTCACTAAATCGAATGTTAATTTCCTAGTTTATCGAGTCAATTTTGGAAAGTTATTTGTTGTTAATATTAAATAAATAAGGTTTTAATTATATAAATAATGTAAAATATGATTTCAATTTTATATATATTTAGTATATATTTATTTATAATAATCTATAAAATATGCTGAAAAAAATGAAATACACTATTCATAGAGATGGATGGTCGTATGAACACATGACCATTGCTTTATTTTTTTTACCTTATAAATCTGATGAAAATTAAATAATATATATATATATATATAAATGTATTTATTTTATAATTCTAGTATCATATATTTTTCATATATATCAAATATATCAATTAAAAAAATATTTATTTATTTTATTTGTATTGTGAATGAATCATATATTTTTTAGGTAGTGGTGGTCCACAGTTCCACAAATTATTTTATGATATTTATAAAAAATTGACAGTATAACGATATGTGTTATAAAAATATTATAGAGGAATAATTAAATTAATATCACACACATATATATATATATAATAAATAGTGTTTCCATTATAATACCCAACAATGAATGGTGGTACGAAAAAATGAACAATCATCATTTTTTGAGGTGTTTTTTCACCATACATAGAAATGGTAAGTCAATTAACCATTAGATGGAATTATGTGTAATTTTAGGTTGAAAATTTAAAATTAAGATTTATTAGTATATAGAGGATATTTTTTTATATTAGCATAGAATAATAAATGACTGAGTGAAAAAATAAATAAATCTAAAGTGATTGTTGAATAATGTAACCTTGTTTTTAGGTAAATTATTTTGGTTTAGACCAAATGGGTTCCTAAGATGGATTTATGCTTAAACAGAGGCTTTAATGATGAATATATGGAAAATGGGATCTTAGTTTATCATGTTTTGGTTGATATTTAGGGATCGATGTGGTGTGAGGAAGTGAGGGGGGATGTGTCTTTTTATAATGAAGGTGAGATGCTCATTCGGAAACATTAAAACTATTAAAAAAATTAAAAATTATTTTCAGTTAAAAATGGTTAAAAATTGATTTATTTATAATATATTTTGAATATGGGCTAAAATTCATTCACCCATTAAAAATGATACATGTTTCGATTATTATTTTTATCCTTATTTAATGTTTTGACCCTTGTTTTACCGTTTTAATCCTAAAAGTGATATCATGTAATTTACAATTTGATTGCTAATAAAATTATAATGAAATTCTAAAATACTTATAAATGACTTACTAATGAAATATTGATACTTCTCCCAAAAATTTGGTCAAATATTTCATTTTCATGAATTATGTATATTTTAATAAAATATTATTTATTTTAAAATATCAATAGTTTCAATATTAACATTGTTTATTAATTTAATTTCAAAGAATTTCATAACAAAAATATTAGTTTAAAATTACTCATTAAAATCATCACTAAAATATTTATGTCCTCCATTAAGTTCTTTTATTACATTAATTCACTCAAATTAGTTTTTGTATGTTTAAAATATAATTTATTTGATTCTTCAATTAATGAGGAAATTATTACGTCATCAATATGTCACAATTTAATTTAATTATTTATTTCCTAAAATTTATAAATAAATTACCATGATGTATATAAAAATTTTAGATTTTTAAATAATATTTATAGTCGAACATGTCACTTGTATAAAACCATATTAAAATTGTTATTGTAATGAGAAACATTATCATGACATCATGGACTTTACATTAAATTGAATATAATAAATATTGTACTCACGCCCATGTAGAATCCAAATGTCATAATTTTTTCAAAGGATTATTTTGGTCAAAGAAAACTCTTCCAATGAATTTTGAACATGTGTTTGGTTAATTTTATATTATTTTATCCTATCAATATATGATTAACCCGTAACTATGGTAAAAATAATATTTAAGAAAGTTACTATTTATAAAACCCAAAAATAAAAGGGGCCTATTTACTAAATTTGGACCATCTAATTACTATTATGGAATTCATTTTTCAAAATTCAAAATAAATTATTTGTATAAATTTCTATAAAATTAATCTTGTTGATGGAATAAGAAAATGAGGTTTTAAAGTAAAAATGTCCAAAAGTTTACAATGTTTTTCGTTCAAATGTAAAAGTAAAATTGATTAAAATGAACCAAATTGGACTATTTTATACAAAAAATACATAATTATACATTAAAACCAAATAAAAACTTAATTTAACTATATAAATAAATTAGTTTAAAATACATTTTTTCATTTAAATGAAGTATTTTTCACTGTTCATCAAAAAATGAAACTTCTTAGAAAAATATAGAAAATTTAACCAAAGTAAATTTAAATATCATTATTAAAAAGACTAAGTTTATTCTATCAAAAAAAAATATAAATCTATAAATATTAGATTTAAAATAGGTTCCCTATTAAAAAGAGATAAAACTGCTTTAATAAAAATAGTCTCAATGAGTAAAATTTCATTTATTCTTATCATATGATTATAAAATAATTTGGATAAATTTAAAAATCATTGACTAAGAAAATAAGGAAAATTATAATTCGGTTAATATTATTCATTACATCTAAATTAACATCTGGTTTGTTTTAAATAATAATATTAATAGTATATTGTGGTTCGTTTAAGCTTGGTGTTTCATGCAACGTAAGCAATCTAACTAATTGAATTTATATAAGAAGATATGTACTGTAAAATATTTGAGTGTTATAATTCTCATAGTAACATCCCTAAAACTTCATTTTTACATTATTTGACATGTTTGGAAACTCACCTTTGTTTATGTTATTAATCATTTAATGTAATAGATGAATAGGTGTAATCATTAGGATTCACCTTCTAGATCTTATCTCATTCATTTTTATACAAGGAAAATCATTGAATTTTATTTCACATTCAGTGTGAACATGTTTTTTAGTACTATTAATTCAATAAAATTATAATGAATATAGGAGATATAAAAATCATACTGGTAAATCATATAGTGAAAAAAATCATTCATATAATGTATAAATCTTGACAACTTATTTTCAATTTCAGTTACCAAAGGATTAAACTTGGTTATCCTTGGTTATCATCTATTTGAATATATGATAATGTTATATAGATAAACTATTAATTAACCTAAGTGTATCACATGTGAGTGTCTACAATGGTGTTCTCTCTTAGTCCCACTCATCATGACTCAATGTTATAATCGATTCAATTATCAACCCACCCTTTTCAAGGTGATTGACCCGTGGTGCATCAACTCCATAACCACATTCACTTGTCACTATCTAGATAGTGATATATATCTAGTAAAACCACTTAATCTCTAATTTACTAAAATATCATGATATTGCCCAATACATAAAATCAGTCCCAGTGTTATCACTAAAATTTTATAAACTAAACCCCAAAAAAATCAATGTTTCTTTTATTACCAGTTGTGGGAACCCATGGTATCGATACATAAATAATGCATTGATTTCATGGTTTAATCATTTTATTTCCAAATTAGTTTTATAAATTAAGAAATAAAAGTTCATTTTTTCTCTGACTATCAATATAAACATATTTTTTAAAAAATAATTATGAACATTTTTATATTATCGTTCTCAAATATAAATTCATCCAGACATATCCACTCGTAAAAAATGGTCTTTATCATTATTTTTTTTATTATTTATCTTAGTGTTTAACTGATAATAAAGCTTCCAACATAAAAAATATGAATTTTAATGTCAATTTTTATAAACGGATTCCAAAATCATAATTACAATTTTTTAGCAGCAGTTTTGTAAAAAATTGATGCCAAAAAAACTCATTCGTATCCTTTTTTGTGTTGGTTTCCATAAAAATTGACACCAAAAAGTTCCAAATAATAGTTTTTTAATCGTTTCTTAGAGAAAAATGACACCATATTGAAAAAAAAATATTATTGGATTCTGTTTTTTTTAAAAACCAGGCCAAAATGAAATTTTTTTTCTATGTTTTATAGCACTTCTTAATCTTTTATTTGACATGTTGTGGAGCTAAAATATAATACGGATCGAAAGTTATGGACGAAGGAAGTTAAACTTATCCAAATTTCAATTGATAAAACTTGTTTCAATGGAAACATGATAAAAATCAATTAAAATAAAATACATGAAATGAAATAAAATAAACAAAATACTTCAAACATATTTCAATGGTTTTAGAAGCTTCTGTTGAAATGATATGTTGTTTATCATCATATCTATTATTTTTAGGGTAGAACTCATGTGATAATAAAAATGGTGATCGATAATTATATTTACACCATGGTTGGTTAATCTCATCTGAATTATTTAAATCAATAACTCAATAATAATAATAAATTATTATTATAAGAAAGTTATTCGAGTTGTTTAGAAATGAAGTATAATTATAATAAATAAAATAAATGAATATAATAAGTACAGTGTTTAAATTAATTGTTAAAGCTGCATTGGACACAATATTGAATCGAAGAGTTTGAAAAAGATGCATAAAGGGCAAAATTGTTTTATATATAGTAAATGAAAACATTTTTGAAAGCGTTTAATGAAAATGTCGGTGGGATTTTAAAAAATGAAAGGAACATTTTGAAGAAAATTGAAATTTTGATCCCGTGTATTATCGTAAACCCTTTGGAATTAGTTTTGTTTGAAACGGATGCAAGAGGGTTTACATTGGTCTTTTAGCTTCTGTTTTTAAGAAAACTGATTCCAAAAATGCCAATCGATATAATTTTTGGGATTGATTCTTAAATAAACTTATGCTAAAAAGTTAAAAAAAATCACTTTTTCTTTTTAAAAAACAGATGCCAAAAAGTAAATAAAAGTTTTTTTTCATCGATTTTTGATTTAAATGATGCAAAAAATTACAAAAAAAAAACATTTTGATTTGGTTTATTTATAAATTGACGTGAAAAACTAAAAAAATAGTACTTTCATAGGTTATTATGAAAACCGATGCCAAAACATTAAAAATTTACAATGTTTAATAGAATTTCTTAATCATCGATTGGACTAGTCATGGAGGTAAAATGGAGTTATAGATTAAATGTTATAGCATTTGAAAGTAAGACTTCTTTAAGACTTTTCTTAGAGAATATCATCTTCCAACATCCATAACATTCAATCTGTAACATAGTTTTTTCCACAACTAGTCAAATCAATGCTTTATAAATTCCATAAGATATTGTAATTTTTTTTATTTTTGGGGTCAATTTTCATTAAAATTGAGGCCAAATATATATTTTTTATTTTTTGGAATTGGTTTTTTTAAATGATGCAAAAAATGTCTCAGTAAATATATTTTACGTCAGTTTACAAGAAATTGAACTCAAATGGATGACGTTAAAAAATATTTTTCTACTAGAGATCCAATGAAAAAATAATATTTATAACTTATGGAATGGAAACAATGTTTGGGTGAAATTTAATTCTCAATAAGGTAAACATATAAAAAATTCAAAATAGTTAGATATAAAATATGTAGAATACATGAGTAATGGAAGAATATCTGATAAAAAATATTGATATCATCAGTCAAAAAAATCTGATTGATCAATAAGAACCATGGTATTGAAATATAAGTCCATATAAAGGTAAAAACATTGAATAGAGATATATAGTGAACATTGAATCAATTAAAAATAATCGAGAACATATTTATAACATGGAATATATTAAAAACATTTCTTAGTTTGATAATATGACTAGTTTTAGGGAAGTATTCGAAAAAAAATAATCGGAAAACATTCTTCAAAAATAAAACATAGTATTCCCTTTAATTTTGTGATATATATTTAAGGATTTCCACCTTTTAGTTTTTTGAATCTATCCAAGTATTTCCATGCATCCTTAAAATGTGAGATAAAAACCAAAATCGATGCATTAGAGGGTGATATTGTACCCTACCCATCATCATAAATATGTATGAGTCCCAATTAAAATCAAATCATTTATCTTATCATAAATACATAAAGGTATGAAAAATGGGATTCATAATTTTTCAAAATAGTGACTAATAAATTAAAAAAACATGATCATTCGATACAAAAAACATAATCACATAAATTGATAATATATCGAGTGATTTAAGGACTACTACTCTATTAAGGATTAATCCTTTAAAATTTAAATAGAATTAACAAAAAATTATTTTCTTGAAAGTTATTTCATAATATCATCTTAATAAGATGTGTTTTTTTATTCACATTCCAAAAAATCTGTTTTTTTAAATTGTGAAAAAAATATCTAAGATAACCTATTTGAAATAAAATGAAAATAAATATAATGTTAAATTAAATAATTTATTTTTCAAAATATAATTTAGAATATAAAAATATAAGGTCACTTAGAGGAAAAGTATTTGAAAATTTTGAAAATTTCTAATATTTTATTAATCCACATTATTAAAAATATATAAAAACTTGTTTTTAAAATAAAGTTGAATATAAGAATCATTTTAGAAAAAACCATTTTTGTTTCAACTATAGAAAAAGAATATTTTTTGGAAGTAAAAATGTAGGTGTGGAGTAAAAATTTATAAGAATATTTGGGAATTCATTATAACATAATTTCATTTACACAAAAAAATAGACTCATTAAGGAAGAATAATTTGGTGTGAAACATGCTTTACCAATAAAATAAAGATTAAATAGAGTATAAAATTATCATAGGTAATATATGATCATATGTGAAATGGATTTAGACAATGATAAGTGATTTTGACCTAAGGGGAGGATTTGAGTCACCAAAACCCATTACCATTACTATCTCTTTGTTGAATGTTCACTAACCTCTTTTATCACAAAAATAACTATAGTAATGATCAAATATTGAAAATTATTAATTTATATTACCTTTTGAAAAATTAGTTTTAAAATATTTGATATGAGTATATTAATTGGTTATCATCGGTTTTCGAAATTGGGTGTTAAAAATTTTGATCGTTTCGAAAGAGTTTTGTAATGTTTTTGTTGGGATTCATTAATATCCCAAATTTCAATTTTATTATATCTTAATTTATTTTTCAATATATTTTCTTCAATAATTTATTAAACTCTTATTTAATCTATTAAGTGTTTTTATAACACTTTTTGAAGAAGGAATTGAAGATGATCTTATTTTGGTGAGTTTGATAAATAAAACTAGATATATTAATAAAATCATTATATATATATATATATATTATAACTCAATAATATTTTGAAAATCATTTATAAATTATTAATTAATGTTAATATAAGAATATAAAACTCATTAGTCATCCGTGACATTTACATTACCAAATCACTCATGTGTGTAGTAAAAATGACCAAATCAAGAGTATATTATAATAATTAAATAAGTAATATATTGTTACCATATAATTTTAATATAAATTGTAAAAATTATTTATCATTTAATAAGTATATTATATCTTTATGAAACTCATTATTTGTATTATCCAAGATTTTTGGCAATGATAGACAAAATTCATTGTTTGTGGATGTTGTTTTCTACACATACACATGATTAAGGATCTCATTTCCTAATAAATATACAAAATGATGGTATTTGAAAAAAGATAATTTCATAATTTTATTTAGGTATGAAAAATAATTATTCAAAAAATCCATCCTTGATACCATCCTTGTGAGTCGTTTATGCAAAAAATGACATTACGTCGTAGAGCCTATAACCTGCACATCAAGCCAAAGTAACTTTTCTTATTATTATTATGAATCACTTTTAAGGGGAAGTGAGAACCCACATAGAAAAATCCGATCAAACAGCATATGAAAAAACAGACTTATCAAAGAAAAGATTAAGTTGATTGGAATCTATCTCCGTAAATAATTTCCATGCTAGATAACTTTCCTGAAATTCTAGACCATCATTTAGAATTTCATTGAAATGGCATTCCAAATAGTCCCAAGATTTCAAGAATTCCTCTTTTTTAATCATCTATTTGTTTAATACTTTGTTCAATTTGTGGTCTTTCTTATCAATCCACTCACATTGCTGCCTTGAAGTATCCACACGATGCAATTTTCCCTTCATTTCATCACCATCTTCATGGGTCTCCTTAATATGTTGAATATACTCTAGTATAACCTCCCTCGAGTGTATGAGCAGCTCCCAACACTGGTCATGAGCCGTAGAATCCTGTAGATGTAGGTCACTGGGGGACTATTCCCCTTGCAGCATCCCAAGAAATAGAGTATCCTCCTTCACCAGGAGAGCAGCCTCAGGCAGGGAAGGAATCTCTCCATGCTGATCCATGGTCATCATAGATGCAACTCCTTGAAGAGGAACCAAAAACATATGAGGTACCCTCAGTCATAGAAAATTATTTCATTGAGGATCAGTACCCACCAAAATGGAAACCATCCATGTCACCTTCCACTGATTAGGCCTTCTGTTCAGAGATATTACCCCCCCTTTTGGCTGACCGAGTCTCCATAGGTCTCGGTAGGTGTGAGTAGTCTTTCCGTCCCTCTGTTATCTGCTTTTTGGAAACAATACAATTCCCTAGTTCCCAATTTTACTTATATCATTTCATCCTCCTTGGGATGTGCAGTCCTTTACCACACCCTCTAACTACATTTTCATCCGAGGATTGGCTTTCTCCATCTAGGTCCATATCTAAGGGCCAATTGGAAGTCCCTCTATCGATACTGAGGTTTCCAAAGTGATTGATGAAAGTGAGACTAGGAGAAATCTTCCTTGGGTTGGTCCCCTGTGTGACAACCTTGTCATTAGTGGAACCATGTAGGTCCTTCAGCTCACATGATTTTCTTCTCTCACAAGGGTCCCTCCATCAGCTTTAAAGCCACCATCCTTGACTCGAGGAGGATTCAAAGGCTCTTGCTGGACCACAAGTCATCCTTGACCATCTCTATGAAGGTAAGAGGAACCAAGGAACTAGGATAACCCTAGAAAGGATTGAACATGAGTTGAATAACTAATATAATGAAATTTCAATATATTATTTATACAAATTTAATTATATTAAAAAAGTTATAAAAAATTTGGAATGTATTAGAATAAAATAAATTTTTAACATAATGTAATATTCAATATGTGTGTTAATGTTTTCTCTTTGAAAAACCCTTGGGTGTTAGTGAAATAAGAAACACTAATGGTGATTAGATGAATATTTAAATGGTATAGAGTACTACTATGATGAAAAAGGTATAGTTTCAAGGATTATTTTGAAGGTTTGGTTTATCATTGAATGGGTGTAAGTGTTTCCCTTTTATAAGATAAGAAGAAGAAACTTCTTGAAACACAAATCATTTTTTAATAATATCATGACACTAGTAAATTGTAAAAAGATTAAAAGTGTAAAAAGATGGATTTTAGGAAACTAAATTGTCAAAAATCCCCCACATAATTCATTTTGATACATGGTATGTGTGATTTAATTCGTTTTTTATGGGTTTCACTATTTACCCAAATTTACTTTTACCTCCATAATTTTTTTTTAAAATTTAAATTTAAATTTGACAAAAAATTATGATTATGTAATTTTACATAATTTCAACCCTCTCATTTAAAAATTATAAATTATTTTAAAAAATTAAATTTCAAAATGTGTGTGAAGTTAATTTTAAAATTTACACAATTAATCATGTAAAAATGTTTTTCTAAAATAAATATATTTTCTAAGCATTACATTAATCGAAAATATTAAATTATATCAGAATTTGATTTTAATTGATTAAATTTATTTATTATAAAATAAACAAAACAAAGGTGGCTTATAAGGAAATACAAAACCAAATTACACCATCAAAACTTTCAATTAGAGGAAAATACTGAATGTACTTTTTGTATTAATGTGGCATTTTAATTTAGTTTTAGAAAATATTATACAATGGTTTATAAGTTCAGAAAATATATTAAAATATATGATTTTATTACATATGTAAATATTTTATTCCTTATATGTTTTTAATCTTTTAGGACGAGCTTACATAATGATAAAATCTAGAAAATTTTAATTTTCACCAAAACATATTTTTAACTAAAAAACAACATTTAAAAAAAACAAAAAAAATCATTTAAAATAAATTTTGATATGAGAAATTCAAAAATATATTTTATTTCATGAAAATTAAATTCATAGCATTTTTAATTTTTTTTAAACAAAATACCTAATACAAAGTAAATGGATTTTATTAAAAAAACATTATTCAATATATACTCCTAACAAATATTTAGCTTCTAAATATTTATTGGTTAATAATATTAGTCTTTATTGTATATTTATTAATAGTTTTATCATAAAATTTTTTTTATCAATGGTTTATTCTGTATCACATGTTATCCAACATAACATCTACATTACATGTTCTAGAACGTCATGTTGTTATATATTCACCACAATCAATCTACCCATTTCTTAAAATAACAAATCCAAAAAGGCCCATTTTATCCTTTAAAAGAAATTTTTTCTTGAACTATAGAACATTAAATACGGAACAATGATATCCATTATAGACTTTTGAACCCCATATCCCTATTTTCTATAGAAATTCTATAACATTGAAAAACAATCCAACCAAAAAATTTGATAAATCAAAACATTCAATTGATCTGCTAGTTTTTTAGAACTGTGACCAGTAAAACCACATGTCCAATTTAAAAATCTTATTTTATTTTATCTTGTTATCTATAATGATTAATTTAATTCACCATGATCTCTTTTCCATTTCACATTCAGATCATGAACAAAATAGTGATTCTTCATCTCTCTATAATGAATAGAGATTTCTCAAAATTTATTTTACACCACAATCACAAAAATTAACTAAACCATGATGTGAAACTCATGTTATGAATTATTATGCTGTTTTGAAACATTATTTTTAAAGGGTTGTATCATTTTTTTACAATACATTTCTAATAATTATCTAATATGTTTTCGACATTCTCAAGAATTTTCCATTTCGATAATAGACTATAATAAATAAAGATACCTCATAAGTGATTATATAAAAATTTATAATGATATATTATTCTCCATTAATCCTTTATCCTATACATGCTAATATATATTTTAGTTCCATTAACATTTATTTTTTATGTTTATTTTACCAAATCCTTTCTTACTCTATTGATATTTCAAGTAATTCCATGCTCATCTACTAATGAAAATAGTGTGTTTATTAATGTTATGTTACCTAGTTTTATATTATTGGATTTTATACATATGAATTCCTTATTTATTTCACCATGTATAGTTTCTATTTTTGACTTCCACATTTATCTTCCATTATAAATCATTAATTATTATCATTTCACCTTCAAATTCATTATGGTTAAAACAATCTATATTTTCATTGTTCTTTTAACATACAACAACAAGGTTATATATATATATATATATATATATTTTCCCCTAAATATATATTATGATACTTAATTTAAAATGTACAAGACTATAAAAATTAAAATATTAAATTAAGAACATATACTATTAAATTTTATTTTCAAAATCTCACCCTTGATTGTAATAGTTCATTGTCTCCAATTAATTTCAGTATTTATTGTCAACAAATTCAGAATAAACAATCTTATTTTTGATATTCTACAGTTTTGGATTTCTTAAATAATTCAAATATTAATCAATTCATTGAAGTCTTTCCCTTGAATCCAGGTATCTTCTATATATAGAGAATTTATCTCCCCATTTCCATTTCAATTCATGATCTAGACTCAATTTCATTTAAAAAGTTATTTTCAAAAATTAGAATATTGTTTTATTTGATTCTTTATCCCCTTCATCAATAAAATACAAATTATTTCATTAAAATATTTTCCATGGAATGGTATTATTCACAATGAAAAATAATAAATTATCTAGATTTATATACTAATAAGGAATATGTGTTTCCAAATTTAGTCACATTAAACACTCCCTTTCTCGCGTATCTTATATATCCCCCACTATCTTCCAAAATTTTGTACTTTCCACTATGGTTAAGATCAAACATCCAAATAAACTAACCACTTTCTATATTTATTTTATATACATCATAAATTTTCCACTCATTGTTCAACACACGAGACCATGTTTTGTGTTATTAAGGACTGAAACTAAACTATTTTTGAAATTTCTAAATTTTATAAGAATTTTATAATTATCAAAAATATAGTTTAAAATTTTAAATATTTCTATTGGGTAAATATTCCACCTTAAAAGGAGTCATCAAAAATATTATAATCATATAGATTAAAAACATGATGTATGAAGCATGACTGTAAGACA